>OZJO01021173.1:0-46916 GCA_900406225.1 Acrobeloides nanus
TTTTTTTCTCTCGATTCCGTGATCAGGGACCAATATCCTATCGATTTTATTGGACACAAAAAAAATCCCTGACCCTTGACCCGCCGGCCTGGTGATCCTTACAGAGACCGTGTCTTAAAAAATCGAAAAAAAGTGAAAAGAATTGAAAAAATTCGAAAAAACTTGAAAACAAGTCAGAACGAAAGCTTTTGATTAGAAAACGGAAAAATTCCGATAAAAACGGGGAAATTTCGGTGCAATACAGTGGAAATTTCTGTAAAAAATAGGAAAATTTCTGTTAAAAAGGAGAACTCGGTCTTCAGGGCGTTTAACGGTCTAATTGGTGTCTACCATTGCTAAGCAGGCGTGTAGGGCCGTGCCTGCTATCAAAAATTAGATAACAACTTAACTGTTGTGAGATTTAATGAGTTCTAGCCTGATGGACCGCCCACGTCGGAACAAGAGATTGACGATTCTGGAGTACCCTAGAGGTATATTAGATAAATTAGCCGGAAATGCTGTAGCTTGGTCAACCTGGCCGTGCCCTAGGTATACAAATGATCGTTTGCATAACCCCGTTTTTGAGTTCGCGTTCCCCTTGATCGACATGGTTTGCCCCTCGTCTCAGAGGGCCATGCCTCTATTGACATGCCGACCATTGCCGGATCACCTTTCGTGGTATGAAGAGGTGATACAGGCGCGGAAGCTATGCTACAAATTTAACAAATTTGTTAAAAATTTAAACATGTCTTAATTTAAAAAAGAAAACTCGGAAGCGCTCGGGTGCATTCAGGAGAACTCATAAGCACTCAGAGGCACTCGGAAGCACTCGGAGGCGCTTGTAAGCACTCAGAGGCACTCGGAAACGCTCGGAAGAACTTGTAAGCACTCAAAAGAACTCGTAAGCACTCGGAAGCACTTGGAGGTGCTTGGAAGCGCTCGGAAGAACTCGTAAGCACTCGGGAGAACTCGGAAGCACTCGTAGGCACTTGGAAACGCTCGGAAGAACTCGTAAGCACTCGGAAGCACTTGGAGGCGCTTGGAAGCGTTCGGAAGAACTCGTAAGCACTCAGAAGAGCTCGGAAGCACTAGGAAGCAATCGAATCAGGGCGAAGATCTCGTTCGGGGCGCTCGAAGATCGGATCAGAAAATCTCCTCTCCGAGCGCGATAGCGCTCGGTTCCCCAGTTTATTTATTTAAATAAGGCATTACAATCATGGATATTATTTCAAATAGATTAAAAATATTACTGCATCATAATATAAGAATATAAATGCCGTTCACTGGCTCAACTAAAACTCATTGCTACGTCCAATGCATAAAGCGAGCATGTAATTCAAATATCCAAAAAAAGTGTGCACGTTTCTCAAAAATTCAATTCATGAAAATAAAATGCTCGCAAATTAAACGAATAACATAAAATTGATCAAAAATTGACTTAAAATTTCTCGAAAGAGGAGCAACGTCGCTAGCCCGAAATGTGCGCTTCCTCTGTAATCATGGGATAAAATGTGATACATTATCCGAATTATAGGACAACTAATTTTTTAGGACTTTAAAAAGGCTCAAGAAAGTGGAGATCCAAATGCAACAAAAGGTTTTATGACCAGTTTTCATGGTAAAACTAGATTTTTGATGCCGCTTGTTAGGTAAGGAGTTTAAACATTACAGTCGTATTCCATAACTCAAAAATTTCTTAAAGAATTAGATTTGGGCGCCTTCCTCCTAAGCCCAATTTTGGCATCGGGTGTATGAGGAGCGACCCTACAACCATCTCCCAAAACCATCTCGGCCAAACTACAACTCGCCCAAACTACACTTGGCCAAAATACTTCACGCTTATACCAATCGACTCTACTCGATGAGAGAAGTATTTTGACCGAGTTGTAAGTTTGGGCGAGCTGATTTTGGGCGAGATGTAGGATCGTCGCCGTATGAGGGAGAGTGGAAATTGTCCCAGACTTGTTCTTAGCTTGTCAATAAATTACCTCTAAAATTTTCAGCAAAAAGAGTGGAATGAAAGCCATGCAACACCTAAAAAAAGAAGCCGAAAAGCAAGGAATCGAACTTCCTCCAGTACTTACAGAAATTGATCCCGAAACCGGGAAACCAGCTTATGCCAAAGTTGACATCGATGAATTTTTGGAAAAGGTTCCAACAAAATAAATAAAGTAAAATATAAAAAAATTTAGGCTCAAACTGAGGGAAAATTAACTCCGGCAATTCCTCGTTCGCCTTCACCAAGGCCATTATCACCAAGGCCGACAATTCAAATGATAAGCAATGAAACTCAAACACCAAAATCTTTGGCAGAAAGTGTTGATTCGGGTATTCAAGTAAGCCCTGGGTTTTCGAGAGAGAAAAAATTATTTTTCCAATTTTAGTGTGGCACAGCTTGGAATTCACTCGAGGATGTCTATACTCAAGTTCAAGTCCAGTAAGGCCAAGTCATGATGGAAACTAAACTAGTTAAAACCCCACTCCTACCCCGAAACGTCAAAATTTAGTTTAAAAAAGTCATTTTTAGAAAAAAAATTTATAAAAAGCATTTTTGACATCAAACAGCCCTGCCTTCTAGAATTTTCAAATCCCTCTAACCAGAGTAGGCCCGTAGTCAGAACCAAATTTTGAGGCACCAGTGTAAAAAACCTCCAAAAAGATATACCCAATAATTTTTTAATAATCCAAAAATATTTTAGAACGAAAAACACTGGGATTCAACCTGAAGTTTCATGCATTTATCAATATGCTCCCGAAGAAGACGAAGAATCTATAGCAGAAGCGTCTACAGAAAGCCGGCCACCTTGGGCAGATTTTGCAGGAGTTGAAGATACAGAAGGCGAAGAAGAAGAACTGAAAATAGAAAAAATTGCACTACAAAGTAAAACTACCTTCTTACCATACCTAGACAGTTTTATAAAATTTTCAAGGAGTAAAGGGGCAGTAAATTTTGCGACCCAACCCCGAGTTGACAACCTAAGTAATTTTTTTCGATTTTTGACCCTGAGGTGACCCTCCTGATCCATAATAGCTTCGGATGTTTCAAAAAGTCACTTTTTGCAATTTTTTGCGCGATTTTTTCAAAATTTTTCAAGTTTTTAAAATTTCACCAAAATAACCCTATAGGGGGTTTCTATGCAAAAAAATTGATTGCGAGCATTGCCGCACCTTGAAAACGCTTCCCTGACCCTGTATTAGCTTATTTTTGCTTCAATACATACATCTCTTCCCTGAATCAGAGTCAGATAAGCGTTTTTTGGCAATGTGCGCAATCGATTTATCGTGTAGAAAAGCCACTATATGGTAATTTTGATGAAAATTAAAAAATTTGAAAAAAGCGTAAAAGTACCTTTTTTGAGACACCCAGTATAAAAATTTTTTAGCAAAAGAGGCGGAAGAGCCCAAGGAAAAGAGTGTTTATCGATACATGAAGAATGCTTCAAATCAAGTAAAATTCAATAATCTCTGTTAGATATATAGTCAAGCCTCTATAAGAATACGGACCCCAGGATGGGGGATCTGGCCCCCAGGGATAGCATCCTATCAATATTATCCTTTATTTTAGGCTAATCTTGTCGATTTTGCAACTGCTTCAGAACAAATGGGATGCCCAACATCACAACTTCTTGATGCTCAAATCCAAACTGCGCATGAAAAGAAACAGAGTATCTCTCAAACTCTTCCAAAACAACTCCACGCCAAGAAGAGTCAGACGAGGCTAACGTCGTAAGCTTAACGGACCAGTCCAGTGAGAAAAAAGTTACTATTTTTTGTCGACATTCGGAAAGTTCATAAAAAATGGAGCATTTTTTGTCCTTACGATATATTCTAAATCGTTGTAGTTTTGGAGATAATTGCGTTTGAAATTTTGAATTTATATACATGTTTTCGTTGTAATACATAAATTTTTTTTGAAAAATCGATGCTAAAATCGATTTTTCCGCAACAAATCAAAAAAATTTGTGTATTACAACGAAAACATGTACATAAATTTAAAATTTCAAACACAATTATTTCGAAAACTACAACGATTCAGAGCATGCCGTAAAAACAAAAAATGCTCCATTTTTCAAGAACTTTTCGAATATCAACAAAAATGGCAACTTCCTCCCCCCCCCCACTAGACTGGTCTATTAAGACATTTTATGTAAATGCTTCTATGTTTTTAAGGTTTGCAATCAATGCTATGGAATACCAGCTTACTAAGAAGGTAGTGTATTGATTTATTGGGTTGTTCGAAAAGTTATGTCGTTTTTTAAAACTGAATATATACCAGAAATCCGTTTTCGACAAAAAAATGTCAGATTGGCTGAAATTTTATATTCGGAGGTTTTTCGACATGGAGAACACAAATCTGAAGAAATTTTTTGATCTTGACCACTGGAAGTTACTCCTACGACAGACATATCGTGCATACCTCTAAAATGGGCTCAAAATTTTGCATTCCCTGAATCAGGATCAGGGAAACATTTTCATGCAGCGGAAATGCGCGCAATCGATTCCTCATCTAGAAAAACCTTATTATGGTCGAAAATTTTGTCAAAATCAACTTATACAGCCAAATATCAACATTTTAAAATAAGATTATATTTTTACCCCTATTTTTCGAAAAGTCTGGATATTGACACGAAAATATGAGTTACGCTTAAAAAGACTGATTGGATCGTATTCAGTATACATTCTTATCTACTACTGAAAAACTTTTTTGTCGAAAACGGATTTCTGATATCATATATATTCAGTTTTAAAAAACGACATAACTTTCCGAACAACCCAATATTATAAAAAATATTCAAATTTGCAGAAAGAACTACTTAGACTTCGTGATGAATTTAACAAGCAAAAAGAAGGAAGAGTTGAGCGTGCACAATCGCCAACGGCAGCTAGGAGGAAAATTGTTTTAGAAGAAGATGTAAATATTGACAATTTCATAAATAGGATACCCCATGGCGCACCAAAGAGGAAAAACGTGCAGGCAAGGGTCATTTAAAAAAAATTACCAATCTACTCAGTTCACTGAGCGCTTCAAAATGAGTACCATATCATGGAGTTTTGTGGGTTTTATCTATGGCCTAGTGGCTAAAACGCTCGGTTTAACTCATAGGGCGCGGGTTCGACCCTGAAGATAAATAAAAATTGACTTTTGGGTGCGGGATCGAACCCACACCCTATGAGTGAAAGCCGAGCATGTTAGCCAATCTACCATGGGTCAAACTCCCAATACCACATGATATGGTACTCATTTTGGAGTTCTCGGCGAGCTGAGTCGATTGGTGAAATTTTTTTTGAAGTTTGACTCTTGCCTGCACCTTTTCAGCATTTGGTGCTTTGTGACCCCAAACGAGTATATAATGGAAGCAAGGGGATCATAGGTCAGCAAGGTGGGGGGAGGGGACCTCCGATGAGGTGGTCCCTCACCACATCCACCAAAAAAACGACCTTTTTTTTAGCTTGAGGTCTTCTGACACCCAATTTTTATGGACCATACTGTTCGGCGGGACCCATGAGGTGGTCCCCCCTCAATTTTAGGTCCATGAGTGAGTGGGTCAGGGGGGAAGGCTCCCCCTCTTGCCGACCTATGAAGGGGATACCCCAAACTCATCCAGATCCCCTCTCCCAATTTTGAAGGGCAGGGGAGGGGTCCGCGTACAGATTTTTAAAATTTGGGGAGGATGTCCTCCAAAAGAACATCCTCCACACTAAAAAGTCACCTTAATCCCTAATAAAATTATTTTTCCAAAAAATCCTGATCACCGATAAATTTTATCTGTAAGCAAAAAGGAGTATACTCATACATAGGAAAGGGGAGGGGGGGGGGGTACTGTACCCCTCCCCTAATTCGTCGTATCGGGGTAAAAATTAGTGGACCAATTCGTATTTTGGAGCCCAGTATCCCCCCCTCCCTCCTGCTTGCCTATGTATGAGTATACCCTTCAAAAAAGCAAATTTAGGAGCTCATTGCACTAAAAGAAAAATTGGTCGAGATGCGAGTTGAAAGAATTAAAGACGTACTTATGACAAAAGATGAAGCTAAATCCATGGAATTCAATATTGATGAAGTATTTTTTGCAAAACAACTAATTCGCCTTCATCAATTTTAGGAAAAAACAGTTTTAATGGATGAGCTGAGAAAAATCCGTAAGCAAAAAGGAGTATCACTACCAAGATTTTCTACAGTCGATTCAACCATGGAAGAAGTTGGTTTTCAATGGTGTTCATAAAAATTTCCAAAAAATTACATTTTTAGGAAGTTTTTATTGTACCCGAGACCCCGACTCCAGTGATGTCAGTCAAGAGAAAAGTTTCGGAAATTTTGGGTGAATATGAGTTAAGAGAATACGAAGACACTTCGACTTCACCAATTCCATTGAGAATAATCGTAGAAGAACATTCGACAAGTCCTATATATCAACCTGAATATCATATTTCGACAGAAGTTGGTGAACCGGTTATGGAAGAGAAATATGAGGAGGTTTGTTAGACCATACATAGGAAATGCCCTTCAGTGGGGGATCCTGGGGGGGCATGCCCCAAACCAAAAATTTCTTAAGAAAAATGGCATTTTTGACAAAAATTCTATAGAAAATAAGGTTTTTAACTAGTTGTCGCCCCCCCCCCAAATGGAATCCCAGAGCCACTACTGCCCTCAGCGTCCATTGAGTGATAAGGTAGTACAGGTACCAAAACTGTCTCAAAATTCCGATCCAAGGGGATACCCCAAACTTATCTAGATCCCCTCTCCCAATTCTCTACTTTCTCTACCTCTACTTCTTTGTATATTATCTCCTTTTTAGGTAACCCTAAATGTGGATCTCGTAAAAGAATCTGTAAGCAGCATGAAATCTCCTACAGTGTCATTTGCTAGCGAAGATATTCCATTTGATCAACTTGAGAGTGACATCGATTTTGATGATATTTTCCCGACATTAGATCTGGAGGAAGAAGAAATCACGGATGATGAAATTGAGCACTTCTTTGAATCAATTGATACCCAAACGGATGCTTCAATGTTCAACATTCGAGACAATTTTGTACGTTGACCAGTTGTGTAGACAAATGGGGGGAGGGTTGGATCAGCTTTGAGAATGCGCGCAATCAATCCCCCGCATCGAATTACTCCTAATAGGGTCATTTTTAGGAAAAAAATTTTTGGGTTCAAAATTCATGAAAAAATGGTAAAATGGAACTTTTTTTGCGCCATCCTGTATATTAAAATCTTTTTTTTTAGACCCTTACAGATCCAATTAAATACACGACCAGTGTTCAAACAGAGCTCACCATCCTTACCGATACACGTCCTCAAGTAGCCATCCAAGTTGAGCCATTTTATCAAACCGAAATGTCAACTCAAATTGAAGTACAAAAAAGTGACCAATTTGTTCAAGCAGTTCGTCCTCTGGCAGAATATGCCACAATTGGTATAGACCCTATACTTGAACCTATGGAAAACAAAGTGAGTTCTTTTCGAACAAAGTTTAAAGGACTAGTATGGTTTAGGTGCCCCACCCAAAAAATTAAACATTTTTATACCAAAAATCATCATTGTTGCATTAAAATTGTTATTTTCTGAAGATTTTTAGCCTGAAAATTGTTGTTTTTGAAAAACCGAAAAATGAAAATTTTTGGGTAATGTTTCTAAACCATATCAAAGTTTATTATTTTTCAGCTCTTTCAAACAGTACTAAAAAGTTCACCAAAAAATTGCTAAACTTTTTAGGATATGCAAACGGAGATATTGACAGAAGAAAAGGCTTGTGAAGCAATAGTTGAAGTTTCTGTGGTAGCCACACAATTTGATATTGAATATGCTGAAGACGTATATTTGTAGGGTAGTTTATATTTTAGAGATTTTTTAGGCTACTCAAACATCTATTGAATTCGAAGATAAGGGGATAGAAACGGAAATTCCATATGTGCATACAGCCATAGGACCAGATCGTGCTGCTTATCAAGCGGATGTTTCTACTGAAGTTGATTTGGTTATGCAAGACGCTGCAACACAAGTAAACACCATAATATTAAAAAGGGATCAGATCAATACTTTTTCATCCCATAAAGAACAATTTCGATCTCAGACTTAGGCTTTATCCAACTGTTGTGGTTGGCGCTGCTTTATGGTCGAAATTGGTGATTAGTCAAGAAGTGACCCACCATGGTGTAGTGGTCCAGTGCGCCAAGTTGCTCGGCGTCACTGGCACTAGCAAGGGTTTGGTTCCCCTTGCGTCCAAGAGCTTTTGCGGTTATGTAACAGTGGCTAGACAGCTTGATAAGAGATCCCTTAGTTTGTGATTCGGAGGTGTTGTGTTTGGCGCTGCTTCAAGATCGAAATTAGTAATCAGCTAAGAAGTGGCCATCATGGATAGTGGTCCAGTGCCCTGCCAAGTTGCTTGGCATTACCGGCACTAGCTAGGGTTCGGTTCCCCTTGCGTCCAAGAGCTTTTGCAGTCACTGTAACAATGACGCAGTCAGTTCGATAAGAGGGACCTTAGTTTGTGATCCGTACACTGGAGGGCCCTAACAACTGCTATTCTAGGGCATTCCGGCAGGGAAACCGCTGTTAGTAAGTTTTTAAACTTCTGTTTTTACGATTTTGATCGATTTCGGTTTCCCAGCTCTAGCTATAAGTACTATCTTTTTATAAAATTTTAGCATTTGGTTGAGCTCATCGAAGTAGAAATCCAACATGGCCCAGAAATCTCCGAAATTGGCATCCAAGCCTTTGTCTCTGACCAAAAAGGTGTTGAGACACAAACCGAAATGGAAACAGAATCTTCTGTAGTCCAAGTAACTATCACTAACAATTTTCATTTTTATACAACTCTCTTTACTTGCTCTCTTTTCTAAACAAATCATCTAGACGTTTAAAAACTTTACAGGATGATGGTGCTCCCTGGTCAGATTTTGATGCCTGGTATGCTATAAAAGATCCAGAGGAGTTTGAAAAGGAGCTAGAAGCAAAACTAGAGGCGCTAGAAGCTGAGGCTACGGCTGATTTGAAATTGGATAAGGGTAAAAAAGATGATAGTCTAGACATTTTGAAGCGCTTGAGCGGAAAGGGTCTACCTGAAGAAGAAAAGAAGCGGTTACAAGAAATGGATGAGCCTCTGAAATCTTTGGTAGATATTGAGAATATTGAGAACTATGATGAAGATATAGACAAGTCAAATCTTGGTGTACAAGTTCATGTTGCGACGAAAAATAAAATTACACAGACAGAAGTTGAGATAATTCCAAGAGAAAAGCCATTGCCATTGACATTGCCCACCAAATTTAACCTGAAACGATCAATTTCTTTAAGCTCAATTTCTCTAATCGGAGAAAAGATAACCCCGGAACAAAGAAAAGAGATTAAAGATATTGTTGACCAAATTCATGGGGAGACTATACAAGAGCCTGAAATCGTGCGACCTCATGTAGAAACCTCGGACAGAGCCACAAGCCCGACGAATCCAACCAAACCAACTCTAAAACGATCAATTTCTTTGTCGTCCATTCAAAGAGATACCAAATCCGAAACAATCTCTCAAGCGACAATTCAACGAACGAACTCGACCCAAACAACCACGAAACGAAAAACTGTATTAAAATTAAAAACTTCAAGAAAGATCCAAGCCGGATCAACCTTTATCAATCACTTCAAAGATAGTTCTACTGAAACAGATAAATTCCAACTCTTTAATGCATCAAGTCAAACCCTGCTTCGAGGCAAAAATCTAGCCTTATCAAAAGATGATGTATCCGGGTCTACGTTATTACAAAGTACTGAAAAACCTAGTCCTGCACAACCTGAAAGGCCAAGAAGATTGAGTATTGCACCGGCACACAGTGGCGTTTTGTTGGGAATTCCAGAAGAAAAGAAATCTCCCGCGCCACTAAAACGACGTGTTAGTGCTTTTTTACCAGGAGAACAATCTCCAGTTAAAATGGAGGAGGCTTCCGTGCAAGCGGAGATTTGGGCAGCTGATGCTAATTTAGGTAGAGATAGGATTTTTCAACAAAAAGTTTCTTTTTAGGTGTTGATTGGATGAAATTTTTGAAAGGAGATACTGCCCCACTCCCCAAAAAAATGGGTAACACTGCAACACAGAGTGAACCTTCTCTGTTCTTAGAAGATCATTCAACACAAACCGCATCTAAACAAAAACCCAAAAAGACCTTCAAAAGCGACGCCACACAATCCGAGATCAGTCAAACAAAGTCTTCAGTACAAACAGATTTCCCACCAGACTATAAAGATGAAGAGATTCAAGTCAAGTTGAAACCAAAAATTAGACCTAAATCAATGGCCGAACATGAAGCACAGATTGGTATACCCTATTCAGAAAGAAGGCATTCATCTAGTCAATATGAGGCATTTCTTTCTAGTCATGGTACCCAAACTAGAGTACTTCAAAAACATATTGGCAGTCAGTCAACTCCTGATATACAAGAAAATTTTGCACAAACAGTTGGATTTGTTGAAATCCAGCCAGAATGGTTGAAAGTAGAAAAGAAGAGTTTAGTAGAAATGGGTATAGGCACTGAAGTGATAACAACGAGAGATATTGGAATTCAAACAAGGTCTATCTCGACAAAAATGGCAAAAACGTTAATAGAGGCCGGTTTTCAAAGCCAACTTGCACAATTTTCTATTGAAGAGCCTCAAAAACCTTCAAGTTCAAAAATATTCAAGGGATCAATGAGGTCATCAACGAGTAGTACTTCGCTGGCTGCGCATGAACAAGAATCTTTTCTCACAGTTAGTGAGTATCATTCGAGAAGATATTCGGCTAGTTATCATGATGACTTTCAAAAAGAAGAAAAATTATTGATCTTACCTTCTTATGGGTCAAGCTCTTCACTAACTAGCATGGAGGTCAAACCGAGTTGGTTAAAGGTATTCATGATGCGGATAATCAGAGCACGTTTGAGAAGCACAAATTTGCACCTGGCACTTGTCTCTCAATTCAGTCTTGGACACGAAGATGAAAGATGGAGAATTTTTATGAAGCCGTACACCATACACCAACGTACACCAACATTTACATGTATAGCACCATTTTTGCACTTGCACAGCTCATTTCTCATTTAGAAAATTCATTTTCGCTTCAATACACCCGTACTTCTCCCTGAATCAGGGGCAATGGAGAATTTTCATGCTTTGGCTGATCACTTACCATCTTAGCACTATATAATTTCACGATTTCTATATTTTCTTGTTTTTGATAATGTTAATACCATGCACTTCATTTAATATAATTTTTCGGAGCTATTGTGGATCAGAGGGGTCGCCCCAGGGTCAAAAATCGACAAAATTTCAATTTTTACCCTATAGTGACCCCCTGATCCATAATAGATCCAATCTTTCTATATGAATTTTCCATTTTAGGTCAAACCAAGCGACTTAGAACCGGGACGACGTGTAAGAATGATGGATATTGGCATCCAGACTGGTGTTCTGGCACGCGTACAACATATCCTTGGACAAGGTAGCAGAGCACAAGTGGACACCGAATCAACTGGTTCTGACACTCCTCAAAGACTACAAAAAGTGTCATTAAGGAAAATCAGTTCAGTCGACTCTCTAGGAAAGAAAGGAGGGTTAGAAATCACACAAAGGCTTTTAAAAAGTAATCTTTTAGTGAAGAAAAGTCTGCATCGTTGGTTCGCCAGGATTCATTTAGAGAATCAAGAGAGCGTGAATTTGTGGTAGAAAAGATCCCAGAAAGAATAGAAGATGAAAGTAGAGAAGTTGCCAAACTGGTGGCAGTGCATGGACGGTACTTTGAAAAGCAACAAAAAGTTACGGAGCTGAGGAAAAGGTTAGAACAAGCAAGAATAGAGCAAATGGGTTCGAGCACTTCAACTACTCATGGTATACTTTGAAAATAAAAATTCCTCTCTGAACCGTCCATCCCCTTATATATCTATGATTTAATGAGTTTAGTGATCCCAAAATCCAGCTCATCATCCGACTTGAAACGATTAACTCGCTCATCTTCCTTCACCGAAATTGAGAAAAAACCACTCCCATTACCGATTATGAAAGTCCTGAAAGAGACAAAACTTTCCGATTCACCACAAGCAGCGCCATCAACGTCGGAGACACCAACAACCACCGCCAAATTTGCGATAGACCCCAAAGATTTTGAGAAACGGAAGAAAATAATAAGAAAAAAGTCGTCCAAACGAGAAAAGAGAGATGAAACGGACGAGGAGGAAGAAGAAGAAGAGGAGGAAGAAGAGGAAGAAGAAGAAGAATAGAAACAGTCTTGGGATAAGCACAAAATGGTGGATCGAAGGTCAATGTTACGCGATCGTAAAAATTCTTGAAACAATTAGTGCGACGCTGAAAATGTTATTTGTATACAAATAATTTCAGTTTTATCCATTTTCTATTTCCTTTTCAATTTTCGAAATTTTCTTGGTCAAGGTTAAGGCTATTCTTAAGTGGTAATTTTTATAAAAATGAAAAGAATTTACTTTTTTTCATATCAATTTTTGGAGCTACTTCGGTTCTTATACCCGTACGGGAAATGCGTGCACATGATTTCTCGCATGAAGTCATCCCTAGAGGGTCATTTTAGCAAAAAATTTAGTGCCCCAAATTCATGTAAAAATCATAAAAAATACGGTTTTTATCTCATCCTGTAATTGCATTTTTTCAAAAGCTGAAAAATTGAAAATTTTCGAGAAAATAGAATTTTTGGAAGTTTAAATTTAATACACAGTTCACTCGTTTCAGTAATTCTTTTTATTGAATCAAACAGCTCCGATAACATTTTGATAAAAAAAATCCCGATCCCAAATCCCGAACGTTCAATCATTTTCATGTTTGGCGAAAACAAAAAATATGAGAAATAATATAACGAAATCGCTTCGAAAAATGTGACAATAGAAACCAAAACCTTAGCCAAACTTGTTTTTTCGACGTTTTCTACCCATCACTTTCTTTATTTTTCATTTGTTTAAAACAAACTTTTCGAGAAAACCGAGCTTTGGGTGTCACAAAAATGTATAAGGATACTTATTTTGATAATGAATTTTATCGATTTCTGGAAAGATTCGTTCAAAATCTCTTTTATCAAAGTTATAGAGCTTGACTTCTTCTACAATTTTCTTAAAGGTTACTTTTGATGAAAATCGATAGAAAAACGAGAAAATCGCACGAAAAAGTAATAACCTTTTAAAAATTTTGTGACACGTTTTGTGACATAAAGCTCTGTTTTCTTAAAAAAGGTGTTTTAAAGAGTTTGTAAAAACAAGTTTTTGTTATTTTAGTGAAACTTAGGCTAGGCTTAAGCTTAGGCTAGGCTTAGGACTAGGCTTAAGTTTAAGCTTTTAACTTAGGACTAGGCTTAAGCTTAGAATAGGCTTAAGCTTATGCTAGGCTTAAACATATCCAGGCTTATGTTTAAACTTGAAATTGGAGGACAAGTTTTATAATGTTGAGATGATGCCTAATGTTTTCTTATTTGGACCCCAATAGCTCACTATTTTGATGAGTCATATATTTACCCTGAATTTGGCCCCACTGGAGCCAAATTCGGGGTAGGAATCTTCTAACGATTAGCATGACTAATAAAATTTTTTCTAAAAAGATTTTAAAAATTCAATTAAATGAATTTTCTGTGACCAATTCCACAATTGCCAACCTTTAATTTTGACAATTCCCTTTATGAAACCGACGAGTTTAGCCCAAAAACTTTTTTAATTTCACCTTAAATGTTATCATTAAACCTGCGCTAAAAATTCGGCGAAAAAGAGTATGAAAACGAAGTGTTTTTTTGATGCGTCGAGCGATTGATTTTCAGTTTGAACTAAATTTTCTTTCTTGTGACCTTTTAAATTGACAGATCATCTGGAGTTAATTTTTTCTTAAATTTCCTTTTTGTGGTGTCTTTGATTCTTTTTAAATGTGAATAGTGCATATGTTTTTTTTGAATAAACACTTTGTGAATTTAAACAAAAATTTTAACTTGAATGGGAAATGTTTAATTTTGTTGAAATTTGGAATTTGTGATCGAAATGTTTGAATTTATCAAAAATTTTCGACCGCCTCTACTGAGCGAGAAAATACAAATTTATATGG
The DNA here is from genome assembly GCA_900406225.1 of Acrobeloides nanus. Lineage (NCBI taxonomy): Eukaryota > Metazoa > Nematoda > Chromadorea > Rhabditida > Cephalobidae > Acrobeloides > Acrobeloides nanus. Next base: position 14,051 of record OZJO01021173.1, read on the forward strand.
GTACCCCAATCACGACATACCGAAATTCTGAAAAAGTTTGGCAAGGGTCAAAATTTAAAAAAATCTCGACTCAGTTTAATTTTGAAGCGCTCGGTGAGCTGAGTTTTTTCTTGAAAAACAAAATGAGGATTAATGCCCCCAAATCAGATAAAAGTAGTGCACCCAGACCCAAAACTGAAAAAAGGAGTCGTCCCCCTTCCCAACTTGATTCCTAGCTACGACCCTGAAGGGGGTTTGATGCCTCGTCCATACGTGTACAATCTGTGCCTATGGGCGCGAAAAAATAAGGCTGTTGGACCAAGGTAATTTTTGAAAAAATCGAAAAATCATCTTAGCCCCTTACGTTTTTGGCACCCAGAGAAAGTCCACATTTTTGGGGGTGTTTGTACACATGTGGTCTCGATCAACCCGGATAGATTCCGTTTTTTTGCTGAAGAATCATATCTAATACGTAAAAGTCAACTGGGTTTTTCTGTTCCCACAATTTCCGTCAGAATTTTATCTCATCGACTCAGTTTAATATCAATAAAAAAGTCATTCCCAAAAAATTCCCACTAAACTCTAGCTATTTTCCCACTCGTTGACCGAATTTCGCCGCAATCAAAAATCAAAAAGTTATGGACTCTCCAAGTAGGTGTTTGTGAACGTCAAATGTAGGTGGTAACACATGCAATTTTTTGATAATTTGCTCAAAAACTAGTCTTATCTCTATGAGGACAACCCAATAAAAGTTACTAATGCCATAAAATCTTCGTCGCATTTTCATTTTCGCCAACAGCCAACGACAATCACACCTTTTCATCTCATGTAATATGTATGTTAGAACACGAATTTGTGTTGGCCACTCGTCGCGCAACGAAAAAGGATGTGGAAAAAAGTGGGAGAAATGAAACGCATCATTTAATATTTTCAATGCCAAGGTTGTTAGTGGTATTGTGCGAAAGGATTTTTTTGTATTTTTGCGATTTTTTTATTGAGATTCCAAAATTGAGTTAGTCGCAGGAGGGATGTAATTTTTTCTAAATTTTCATTAGGAAACTTTCTTTCTTGATATATAATGAATGGGTTTTATGAATCTTCATATGCATATGAAATTTGATCTGGGTGGCTATGTTTAGATTATAAAATGATGATGAGGGAGATTATTGGGCAAAAATTTACACTGTTGAATGAAAATGATGCCACACAGGCTTCTTTTTTACTTATTTGTTGAAATTATTTGTAGTCTATTTGTTGAAGTATAACATATTTTAAACTTTTTTTGAAAAAAATTAGATAATTTTTTATTCACGGAATAGATGTTAACGCTTTTTTTTAAATCTGGGTCATGAAATTCAGCTAATTTTTAAAGGACCACTCCACTCGGAAAAAAGTTGCAACGCTTCGTCGCTTTTCTGTGGCCATCCGTATATATACTTCAGTCTTGCCTAAGCTTAAAGAAGCCAAATCTAAGCATAAGCCTAGGCCTAAGCTTAAGCGTAAGTGTAAGCCTTAGTCTAAGCCTAAGCCTAGCCTAAGCCTAAAGAAGCCAAGTCCAATCATAAGCCTAGGTCTAAGCCTAAGTTTAGGTGTAAGTGTAAGCCTTAGCCTAAGCCTAAGGGATCATCCAGTAAGTTACGTGATTAAAAAAAATCAAAAATTACCCCCCCCCCCCTGGTGATAAAAATTTTCCTATTCTTTAATCTCACTAAATAAATTCAATTTGGAGCAATCGAACCGTTTAAGGCAATTTTTGATCTCTTGAGATAGTGTCTTTTACTCTAGAAATCATATACCACTTTCAAAAATCCTCCCAAAATGAACAAATTTGTATTGCGCGACAATTCTTATTTCTAAAAATGTCTTCTCTTATTCATATTCACACCTTTTTGGATGGAATAATTCCAACAAAAAAATTAGTTGTTGTCGAGTGTCCTCAAGATGAATGCGGATGAATCTTCCGATGAAACTCGAAACAACAAGAAGAGGAACAAAACAGGACAGGTTGGTACTCTAGAAATGAGGGGTGTTTTTTGTCCATGTTGCGTTTAGAAGTTTTCAAGGTAATTTAAGAAGAAAACTTGTACTTAGAACTTTTATGGATAGAAGTGGATGTTTGTTGGACCATATATATATGAAAATTGTTTTTGAAAAAGTCTTGTTTATAAGTTGAAAATGCTCAGAATATTACGATTTTTGTTGAAAAAATGTCAAATTTAGAATTTTTTGTTGACAAATTGCAACTTTTGGAAAATTTGGTGTAAATCCGGTAGTTAATGCAAAAAAAAATCTGCGCCGCAGGCAAAATTTTTTTTGTTGCCGATCGCCCGCGGGCTGAGGGCGACATGAGTCTCACCCGCAATTTTTTGCGGACGAGGCTCACTTTAGCATGCAGGTTGTGGTCGACCCTCTCGAAATTCGGGGGGACTCTTATGATTTTTTTCGATGTCAGTGCATATACACTTTGCTCGGTTAGAAATGGTAAGCTTAGAAACATTCCTTGATGACCTATCCTTGCCTCTTCAACCATGTAATCTTCAATGTTAGTAACGGGATAAGATCCTACGTCTTGTGGTCTTCATAAGTTATCAGCTTCTCTTATCTTTCATGTTGGTGGATGTTTACATTCTCAAGACCTTCATCTCTGTCAATAGAGAATGATCTTTGAAAGAGTTGACCTTTTATGCTAATTAAGTATTCACCGGCATCTCTACTTAAGTAAAGTTAAAAAACCAGCACCGCAGCCGAAATTTTTTTTGACAAATTCTAGTTTTTAAGCTAAAAATGCTCAGAAAAATTTTGTTGAAAAAATGAAAAATTTGGACAATTTTGGTGAAAAATCGTAATGGGGGACCAGTTGGATTAAAAAATAATTTTTTTAAAATTTCGTGCAAAAACATAAGCAGGAGCATTAGAAATTTTTCATTTTTTTAGATTTGGGGAGGGGAAGCTTCCCCACGTATGGTTTTCATTGAATTCAAGGGGTCCAAAAACACCTTTCTTTATTTTTTTCGTTGAAATTTCATCATTTTCCACCGCTTTTGGATATGGCGAACATTTTCTGATAGGTTTTAAAAACAGTTGAACATTTTTTGAAAAATTGATTCGACAAATTCTAATTTTTAAGCTAAAAATGCTCAGAAATGTTGTTGAAAAAAAGGAAAATTTGGACAATTTTAGTGAAAATTGTAATGGGGGACCAGTTGGATTTTTAAAAAAAATTTTCAAAAATTTCGTGCAAAAACATAAGGAGGGACCTCTCTGTGAAAAGACTATAGACATTAATTTTATGGCTGTTTGAATAATTTTTTTCAATTACAAAAACATCTAAAATTTCTTAGCAAACATTAGGGAACTATTAAAGTAGATGTTATCATTCAACTTATGACTTAAGTGCATACAGGCCATGTTCGGTCTTTTGAATACGAAACCAGTTTTTGTATACGTATTCCACAATTTTTTCATCTAATTTGCTGTGTCATAACAATGAAAAATGAGTCTGTTGTTAATTTTTGAAATTTTTTACTCATTATAGTTTTATTTGATTGAGAGAAGCACTATTTATAATTTTTGCATTTTTCGTGACTCGGCTAGGCGCCAATAGGCAAACAAGGCTTTTTTATAATAGCATGTCCACATTATGACTCGTATGTTTGTATTTACTGTTCCGTCCGGTATGATGAATTTTTGACCGTTTGTTGCGCTTATGACTACTCTTTTTATAGTTTAAAATTTTTAAATTCCAAACTATTAGGTTGTACCATAATTTTCCGGCTTTTGCTATTCTTTTGTTTAAAAACGCCATTTTCGAAAAAATTTCTCACACGCAGCGCTGTTTTTTTCTAAAATGTCAAGATTTTAACAACAAATTTTTTGGAAAAAACAACATAAGGAACCAAGGCGATTTTTTCAATTTTCGTAGTAAAAATCACCTTGGAGGACCAAAAAGATTTTGATCTCTCCTGAAATGGAATCCTAGTGTCGCCTATGAGTAAGGCATGGCCGTACCGAAGGTACAGTGGATACATGTACCCTCCCACCATGGGCCAAAAAAAGTTTAAAAATCCAAAGGGCCTTATGTTTTTGATCAAAATAAAAATTAGGATCTTATACCTTCTCCTATGAAAAAATTCTGAGTACGGCACTGAGATTTTTTATGATTTTCTGATAGCAGAATGGCAAATCTTATCCGCATAAGACCCTTTCGTTCTAATTGGATGGATTTATTGAGGCTAATAAACAACCCGTTATTAAGAAGGACGGAGCTACTTCGGCTCTTATATACTGAGTGTGGTCTAAAATCGAAAAATTTTATTTTTCGAAATTTTCTCAAAAATGACCCTATTTAGAGTAATTTTATGCGGGAAACACGATGGCGATGTTATTTTGGCGTAAAAACGCGCTCCATTTTTTAGAAAATCGAATTTTTGCATATTAAATTTATGTACCTTCTTTGTTTTCAGTTCGATTTTCTAAAAAATGAAAGCGTTTTTACGCAAAAATAAAATGCCAACGTGTTTCTCGCATAAAATTACCCCCTGATAGGGTCATTTTTGAGAAAATTTTCCGATTTTAGACCACGTTCAAAGGTGGGGGGGGGGGTATAAGAGCCGAAGTAGCTCCGAAAAGCCTTATTTTTATCAAACCACCCAATATGTCAAATAAAATATGAAGCACAAATTTCTTTTTTTGTATTGTATAGCATCTTATATAGCCAAATGTTCGGAGAGCATATAATCCCTAAAAGTATGATAAAGTAATCTTCTGCATTCTCTCTACGCTTATCAAAATTTTAATCAATATTCACTTACCAAAAAGTACATCGAAAGTAAAATTAATGCCGAAAAAGCACAAATATATGGATCACACGTGTGTCTGTTTTAATTTGCTTTCCAAAAATTTTTTATGACCTCTCAAAAATCATCTCCCCCACTAACATTGGTGATTATGTATTTTCTATCAACTTTTACCAGAGTATGCAAGTTTTTTTGAGAATTGATGTTACCTATTTATCGAATACTTGCAATAGAACTTTTAACAACCTTAGGAGCAATTTTGGGTAGAATGATAATTAAAGTAACTAGTTTTCTGAAAGAAGATTTATGAGTTTTCTCAGGTCAGCTAAAAGTAGAATAACATGGTGTAAAAAGTTGTACGTATAAAAGCACTTGTAGTGATCAGGCCTGTTTATAAAAACAACAACTGTCAAATGCGTCATCCTAGTTTATGTTTTTTTGCTTATTTTTTTTAAATCAGTGTAAGGATAATTTTTTCCTGCCTTAAAAATGCGCGCAATCTATTCGCAGCCTAGAAAAACCCTAGACAGCCGGTTTTACAACTAAAATCCAACTTTTCGTTCATTTTCGCTTCAATACACCCACTCCTTTCTCTGAATCAGGGAAGCATTTTCACGTTCCACAATGCGCGCAATTGATTCCTTGCATAGAAAAACTTCAATTGGACTCATTTTGTAAAGATTTCATGCAAATATTGGATTGATCGAAAAGTTCTGCAACTTTTTATATGATTTTTGGACCGGAAATTTTTTTTCTAAAAAGGACCCATATAGGGGGTAACTTTTGCGGGGAATCGATTGCGCGCATTCTTGAAACGTGAAGACGCTTTTCTGATCCTAATTCAGGGAAAATATATATTTATTGAAGCGAAAATGCAAAAAATTCGAATTTTTGCCGGAAAATCAGCTGTTGGGATTTTTCTATGCGGGGAATCGATTACGCACATTTTCGAGGAATAAAAAAATTTCTCTGAACTGTTATAAGCAATTTTTAAAGAATTTTTTATTTGAAACCTTCGTCTCATCGAGCTAAAAAATATGCCATCTTTTATTTTTAGTTCAACTTTCTTGGTAGCCGTAAAACTTGATTTTATCTTTCTTTTGTTTTGTACATGTTTTCGCTGCAATATACATACTTGTTTGAATTAAAAATGAAATTTTCAACTGAAATTATCTCGAAAACTATAGCGATTCAGCACATACTGTAAAAATAAAAAATGCTTCATTTTTCTTAAAATTTACGAATATATACAAATTATGGGCACTTTTATCTGACTGATTGGTTCTTTAAGCCTAAGCCCAAGTCTAAGCCTAAGCCTAAGCCCAAGCCCAAGCCCAAGCCTAACTCAAGCCTAAGCGAACTAAGCAAATTATTGGTACTTTTATCTGACTAGACTGGTCCTTTAAGCAACAGCTGAACTAGTTTTCTTTAATTTCCGAAAAAGGTTAAGACTCTTTCATTTTCTTCTTCATTTTCTCGTTTTTTAAACAAAAAGCGCGGGCCAGATGTACCCAGATTTTTCTCTTATGTCGAGTCATTTTTGTTTATCATACAGATCTTCATTGCCTATCTAGCATGGTACTTACAAAGGGCATTGTTTATGGTTTCGTTTCATTCGGATTCATTGAACTGACATTTTCAAAAAATGATTTATTTGATGAGATTGGCTTTCCTTTGTGCTTTGATCAATAGCACAATTCCGATGGCAGATAGAATGGATAGTTTTACTAAGGCCCCATAGGCAAAGGACCCGGGGTTAAAAATTTTTAGGAAAAAACGAAAATTCAAAGGAATCCCCCAAGCCTGAAATTTCATAGGAACAAAAGAAAAAATGCAAAATTTAAAAAAATTAGGATTTTCACCTTGCCTCCTCCAAATTGTGTCCTGGTTAAGGGCCTGGTTTTACTCCTGCCCACACCCCCAATTCGATTTTATGCTATAGAACCTACAACAACTTTTATTATTGGCTTTGCACATTTAATGAAAAAATAAATTGTGATCAAAAAAGTTAACAGCTTTTAGCGCATGCTTTCGGAGACCATCTTCTGGCCAATATGCATTAATTTTTTTGGCCGAATAACGATTCATTCGATTTTATGCTTTAGGATCTAGAAAAAACTTTTATTATTTTACCATAAAAATGTATTGTCCCATAAAACTTTTGCATCCTTTTTTGCACAATTATCTTTCAAATTTATGCGAATTTTAATTAAACTCTCTGGCCAAATTTATTGTTATTCAAATTTTCTCGGGAACATCGAACGCCTGCACAAAACAATAAACCATAAACTATCTCGTTTGTGTAAATTAGAGAAGTGACCAGGGGGTTTCAACAATCCAATAATCCCACTTTAATCTTTTGTGTTAGTGACCGATCTTATTTCATTATAGGCAATTTCTTCTTCTAAATAAAATTTTTCAGTTGACCAATGTGTAATTTTCAGATGCTTTCGATGAAAATTCTAGTCAGTATTTTTGCCATGGGTGGAATATTTTTTCTTGCTTTAAATGAAAAGTTTACGAGTGAAGTGCCTTCAAATTATGATACTATATTAGAGACTGGTAGGTTGTGAATTTGTATTTTAAGAAGTTATCGACTTGAACCATCTCCCACCACTCTTAATGAACTTTTTTTGTTCAATTATGCTCTTGTCATACGGCCCTCATCCTCCCCCCTAAAAAAATCGAGCCATCTCTCAACCCTGAAACCAAATCCACGACCCGCTAAATTTTCTCTTTTTAAAAATCAATTTCCAATTTTTAGAACCTCCTGATTTAACGGCTCCAAAAGAAGAGAAATTATCTATAAATGTATTAGACTCCTGTACATTACCAGAATTAGATCCTTGGGATAGTACAATTTATAAATATTTGAACCCTGAGAAAAATCCATTGAAAAATTGTAAAAAGAAAATTAATGCAATATCGAAATTGGAAGAGGGAAAAGTTGTTATTGATGAAAATTTTGCTAATGTTTCTAAGTGTGCTTTCAGGTAGTCTTAAAAATTTAAGCAAATCTCAGAGAAACTGCAAGCGCCTCTGGCGCTTGCGGTTTCTCTGAGATTGGCTCCGAGCTGCACTCCCGAGCGATTAGTGATATAGTAGTACATATCCCGATCGACTCGACTTGATCGACTTTTAGACACTATTGACGTAATTTTTAGATGCCTTTACCCAAAAACCGATTATAATCTCGTCTATAGTTCCTGGAAAGATGTTAATTCTAGTGAGCCTGATTGTGATATTGTCGAAGTCCAATGTCGTTCCGCAGCCACCGGTACTGCCTTTCATAAGTACCTACATGCCCAGATTTATGCTCCAGAGTAGGAACACACTCTCCTTCATTCTTTATATAATCTTTAGAGAGTCTCCAACATTCCTCGGTGATGGTTTAATCAACAACGAAATAGAAAATTTAAAAGACATACCAGATACAGAGCTTCCCCAACCTCCAGATGTGCATATCATTTTGATAGACTCCGTTTCAGCATCTCAGGTTTTTCGGTCTATGCCGAAAACTACACATATTCTCAGGGAAGACTATGGTGCTGTGCCATTTAAACATGTTAATAAAGTCGGGTTGAATAGTAGACCAAATGGATTTGCTTTGTTGTTAGGTAAGTATAGAAAAAAATCGCATTTTTTGCACAAAAAAGTCATTTTACGATTTTTGTCCATTAGAGTTGTGCCGGTTTGGCTTAGTCCGTCTGCGTGCCTGATCACTTTTTTGAAGGCGCATAGACCAAGCCAACCCGGGGACCGATCTGGAGAGTGGCGTACTTTTGCGCCCTCACATATGCACACCTGATATTGCACTTTTACATTTGCGCCCCGACATATGTGTCCCAACATATGCGCCCCGACATATGTGTCCCAACATATGCGCCCCGACATATGCGCGCTAATAATTGTGTCCCAACATGTACAATATCTTTCGAAAAAGGTCGAAAATTTTATTAACGTAAAAGGGCGCACAAGTCGGGTGCGCAAGTGTCGTTGCGCATATGTGAGGGCGCAAAAGACCCCACCTGATATGTCCTGGCCCGATAAAAATTGAGCAACCTGAGGGTAGGCTGTACTGGCTTGGAAATCCTGACCTAACCAGACTTAGTCTCGGTCTGCACATCCCTAGTTATCGCTTATCAGTTTCTGCTCTGAGGCCCCTCGTACCAAATTTTGTGAAAAAATTTCTTCCTTTGCCATCAACTTCTTACCTTATATATTATATTTAAAAATGTTTTTAAGGAAAACAAATCTATAACATCGCAGAAGGACCTCTAACTAAAGCTATGCCTAGTGACTACAAAAGTGAATCTTATTGCAAAAAATCCCTTGACGACGACCAGTTTATCGGCTTCAAGTTTCAAGAAGCTGGTTATAAAACCATGATGTCCGAAGACTGGGCTCTTGGGGTATTCAATTGGCCAAATTGCAAAGGCTTTCGAAAAACTCCAGTTGACCATTATATGAGGTACATAATTTCTTCATAAATGAATTAGAAGGTCTTTGATCATGTGACCTTGTAGTTCAGTGGTAGGGCTCTGAATGGGTACAACAAATGTTGCGGGTTCTAGAACTTCAAGGGCACGAAGATTTTAAATAGAAGTCGGAGATGTTGTGGTTTCTTCACAGCTTACAGGGACATCGAAATGAAAATCTCTCCCGCTAACGTCAATCTTTATTCAGATGCCAATTCTCTTACAAAAAGTTAAAAACGCTGAGTCGCTCCGATTAATTAGATCACCGCGGATATTGCTAGCATTTTCATATATCACATTAATGGGCCTGACATTTTTTCAAAAATTCCCCCCCCCCCAAATCTGGAAGAAAATTACAACGCCGGGGGTACCGACTAATTAAGATTATGTTCAATATTTTTAGACCCTTCCAACTCCGCATAGAAGGTGGACACTATGGAGATTCAACAATTTTGCAAAATGTTTATAAGAAAAGCTGTTTGGAGCCTCATAATCATCAACTAAATTATTTGAAGCAATTTATAGACAAATATCCTACCAAGCCCAAGTTTAGTATATCATGGATGAGTTATATGGCGCATGATGATGCTAACGGTCTGTATCATGTCGATGAGGATTTCTACAAGCTGTTCAAGGAATATAGGGAAAAGGTAAAAATGATCTAAAAATGGGGGGGGGGAGGGTACCAAGCTTCGTAATTATGGGATGAGGAATCTGGGGAACATTCTTTCTCTCTAATTTTAAAATTATACAAAGGTCACGCTCTGTGCGGGGGGGGGGGAGAAGACTTTGTATTGCATGCACTCCTAACTACATCTATGACTCCGTTCGGTAGAATCTGGAAAATCCGATAAAATCTGGAAAAATTCAGAAAAATCTATAACAATCTAAAAATTTTTGAAATTCCTAAAAATCTGAAAAACTGGAAAAATCCAGGAATTTTTTCGACAAAATCTCATCTCTACCTCAGGACATTTTTTCGTCGTAAAAAATTTTCATTGTCTATTTTTAGCTCAAAAACTCCTACATCTTTCTTATGAGTGACCATGGACATCGATTTGGCAGCATACGAGCAACAAAAGTTGGCGAAGTTGAAGACAACAACCCTTTCTTATACCTAGTCGTACCAGAAAATAAACAAAATGACAAAAAATTTATGGAAGCTCTCCAAGAAAACTCCAAAAGCCTTGTTAGCCATTATGATACTTATGCAACTTTTGTGGAGATTGCTAATGTAAGTTCTTTGAAAATCACCAACAACGCCCATTTTTTAGAACAGCACATGGAAATCGACCAAAAATTTATCTCAAGGAGAAACGATTTTGCATGGCTCTAGCTTCTTCCATCATCTGCCAAATCCAAGAAGTTGTAGATCTCTGAGGATACCTTTCGAATATTGTACTTGTCAATTTGAGAAAGTGCCTGTTGTTGGCCCACAAGAATTTATAAGCGGAATTGGGGAATTTATGGTGAGCTGGTTGAACAAAGAAATCGAGAAAAATAATGCTACAAAGAAGTGTGAAGTTCTAAATTTGGATACAAGGAAAGAAGTAAAAGTTCAAGAATTTGAGCCAAAAAGTCGTTTGAATATCTACCAGGTGACAGTGAAAGTAAGTATTACAATAAGTTTGAACTTTGCATCAAGGAAAGCGTGTAAACCCTCCACGCGCAGACAAGAGAAGTGCGCACACCTTTTACGCGTTATCTATCTCAAGGAGATATGATTTTGCATGGCACTAGCCTCTTCCATCATCTGCCAAATCCAAGAAATTGTACATCTTTGAGAATACCGAGAGAATATTTCCAAGAGAGTATTCCACAGATTACATTTACCAACACTGCCCCGACCTTCCAGAAACATGACAAAATCAACATATTCGTTATCCATCATGGGCCATGCATGGCTGAGAATATACTAGTGAGAAATGTCATAGGGACCAAGTTGCACAACTCCGGTACCCCCCCCCCCGGTAAAATTTTACTGGGGTAAGTCATGGGGTGGGAGGGCTAGGTCAGCGGTTAATTTTCGAGTAGGCCCCATAAAAATTTCTGGCTATATCACTGGTTCTACATACAAATTTTAAAGTCAGTGAAATTTTATAGGAGTGCTTCATTTCTTTAAAAATATACACAAATTTTATCATTTCATTTAGGTCAACCCCAGTGGCGGTGAATTCTGGGGCTATGCCCAAAAAAACTTCAACATCTCCACCAACACCACTTCCTACACCATGGTCTCCGAACGAATGCCTCGCTTGAATGCCTACGCAGGTCAGTCCAACTGTGTTAGCAGCAACCCAAGAATAACTCCCATATGCTATTGCAAAAACTTAAAAGGCAAGCCTAAAGTTCAAGAAACAACTAGATAAATAAATCGAATACTACCACCAAAAAGTCCTAAGAAAGCAAGCATCGAAGTCTGTATAGAATGAAATGTTGGCAATATTGCCTTTGATACCGACTCCTGGCTCACAGTCCAATTTATAGTTTCGTCTAGTCTACAATAATAGGAAATTGTTTAATGTAAAAAATGTGTATTATATATGGGGCCATCAGATATTACGTTATCATGTTGAGGGGGAGGGGGTCAGCCCACTCCACAAAAAGTTGATAACACTAGTGCATTTTGATGTGAGGGAAGGGGTAAAAAATTGATAACGTAATATCTGGACATCCCCTATTCCAGCTGGTATTTACGTGTCTTTTAATATCATACGGGTATTTTAAAAGTGCTTAATGTTAAATTTGATTCTTTTTAAATAAATAAAGAAATATAACGTCTAGGCGTTCAAAGTAAGTGGAATACACTTCAGGCACAACGCATCAACGGCTCTAGGAACTTTGTCAACGAACTTTTGCCAACGATATAAAAATATGGCTCTAGGACGTTTGCCAACGGACTTTTGTCAACGGAATTCTGCCAACGAAAAAAGCGGACTTTTGCCAATGAAAAAACATAAAAAAATCAATATTTTCATATCGTTGGCAAAAGTCCGTTGGCAAAGTTCCTAGAGCCGCACCATGCCGAAAAGATGCAGAAAAGGGTCCAAAATTTAAAAAAAAATTCGTCAATCGACTCAGCACGCCGAGCGCTTCAAAACGGGTAAACTCCGTTTCCTTTCAAAAAGAAGTAGGCTACCCTGTGACTAGTGGTTAAGGAAGCCACCCGTCCGATCTGGCAAGTTAAGCAACGTTAGGCCAGCAGTATTCCGAGTGTTTTCAGTTATTACAAAACATTACGAATTTAAATATTTTCATTACAAAATTAATTATTTTAAGTACAAATTTAAACATGTTTATTACAAAATTAAATATTTTAATTACAAAAAATTAATTATAAATTTAAGAGGCAATATCTCGAAATATCGAAGATAGTCGTAAGGGGGTGAGATTATGCCAAAAAGTGTTGCTACAAACTTGAAGCCTATGTTATTTTTATGTACCTCGTGAGTAGTTAACAAAAACATATAAGTTAGGTCCCGCGTCTTTAAAGTGTAATTTTAGGGGTAACCTCCTAAATTTTAATTTTGTACAAAAATTAAATTTTTTGATGAAAAAAAATGACAAAAATGAAGTTCTTTAAGATGTAAAAAATAGTTTCTTTAAGATGAAAAAAGGCGAAAAAATAGGCAATTATTCACTAAAACTTGGTCAAGATTGCGTTTTTACGCTCCGGGAGTGCGCTCGATCGATTTCTCGCATCAAATTACCCCCGATAGGGTCATTTTTTCAAAAAAATTTTTCCTCCCAAATGGTCACAAATGCACCCCCTTTAAACTTGTGGATAAATCGAAGAATCATATTTTGCTTGCACCCTTTCACTATTTTTATCATAACTTTTTCTTTTGGGTCGGAAAGGGCGTTCGATTGAGCTATAGGGCGACAAAATTGGATTTAAACTCGATTTTTGAAATGCAGGAGCAATTAAAAAACCGTGATGTTCACTATTTTTAGGCTATAAAATTGAAAATTAATTTTTTTTTTTCAATAATTTTGCTTTCTAAAAAAATCCGTTAGGGAGTTCGATTGAGCTATCGGATGATGGAAACAGATTTAAACTCGATTTTTGAATAATTTTTGAAATGTGGGAGCAATCAAAAAACAACCTGTACTTAATGATCTCTAAAAATGTATTTTTATTCCTCGCTTTCAACATAGCCGTATGATTTGGTGGCGTCTGCAAGAATGGTATGAAGACGGCTAGTGAGAGCCTCAAACGCAGGCCTTTCATCTGGGTCTTCTTTCCAGCATTCCAACATGATTTCATAGATCTGTTCATCCGTTGCTTCTGGGCGTGATAGTCTATTGCCAGCTTTTAGATGGTCAACTAAATCTTCCAACCCAAGACCTGGATAAGGAGCTTGGCCAAAACTAAAAACTTCATGCGTCAGCACACCAAATGCCCAAACATCGGATTTTTCTGAGAATAGTTTAGAAACAAGTGCTTCGATGCTGAGCCATTTGTAGGGAAACTTTTTTGGTGAATATTTTTCTTCACGAACTGAGTTACCCATATGACAAGATAAACCAAAATCCGAAATTTTAGCATTAAAGCTATCAGTGAGAAGAACATTTCGAGCAGCGATGTCTCGGTGAACAATGCACTTTGAAGCAATAAATTGCATCCCTAAAATTTTAAAAATAAAAATTGATAGGCAATATGCTAAAATAATAAGCGCACCTTTCGCAACTTGCCATAAAATCGAAAAGAAAATCTTGGTGGAAAAATAAGTATTTTCAACATTTGTTTCTTTCAACGATTTCACGTACTCAAGCAAATCTTTATCCGCCAATTCAAACGCGACCACAGGCTTTTCATCTAAGAAGCAAACACCTAACATGCAAATAACATTTTGATGGAATCCGATTTTCTTCATTGAGTCTATTTCACGGAACAACTGTTCGGATTTGTCACTTCCAAAAGTTGAGGGGACTTTTACGGCCACCTTGCAATCTTGAAAACGTTGTGTTTCAATAAGATTTGTTATATTGGCCAGAGGTGATTTTCCAAAAATAAATCCGATATAAACTGTAGAACTGGCTCCATCTCCTAATGGCATTTCGTAATAAATTCTTAACTTCTTTTTTCGTATTGTAAACTCGTCGCGCTTTTCTTTTAGATCTTCGATTTCTTCCGGTGAAAGTGGTTTTTGTCTCTTTATAATGTCTATTATGAAGTCCACCCGCTTTTCTTCTTTGTTGATTTTATAATAATAGCAAGTGATTAGAAAAGCAGCAATTAGCGCAATTAATACCAAGCTTGCAACAACGCTAACCAATACAATATATTTTTTGAAAAATCCCGGTGTTGGTTGAATAGAAGGAACAAACGTCGCTTCGTATCGAATTAATGCCCCTCTAGACGGTTTATGCCCTGAATCATATTCGATCATAACTTCGCTTCCATTAAATAAAGGAAGATTTTTGTTTTCAATTATTTTCTAAAATAAACTTATACATATATATTGTATATGTTACAGGTCTATCTGAAAATTCGTATTTTCAGAAAATACGGTCATATTCTCTGAAAATTTTCTCCGAATTCTCTGAAAATCCTAGGCCTATCTGAAAATACGGCCGTAATCCCAAAAATCAAAATCCCATCTGAAAATATGCCGTATTTTCGCTTCTTCGAGTGCCTCTGATAGCGCCTTTGCTAGCGCTTCTGTTAGCACCTCTTCTAGCGCCTCTTCTAACATCTCTGCTAGCGCCTCTTCTAGAGCTAGAAGAGGGGCTATCAGAGGTACTCGAAGAAGTGCTAGCAGAGGCGCTTGTTGTTTTTTGGAATTTTTAGGATTTTAATGTTTTGGAATTTTGATATGGCTTCGGACTATCTGAAAATACGCCCGTATTTTTAGATGGGATTTTGATTTTTGGGATTACGGCCTTATTTTCAGATAGGCCTGTAAGATATATATAAAAATCAGAATTTACTTCACCATTCTTGTTAAAAATAATCTGATTTCCACTAAAAATGATTATTTGTCCACCATCAGTAATTTCAGCAAACACTATTGTAATGTTAAAGGTTGTATTGCCATTTGGGTTTTGACTTTGGACTGTTTGTTTAAAGCTTTGACCAAATATAGACAATGGGTAAGTTGGGGACTGTATTATACCTGTGCCATAATTAGCAAAAAACTAAAATACATTTCGAAATTCGAGTTGACTTAATCTACTGCGGGACACATGTGTAAATACACCTCCGTAAAAAAATTTCTTGCTGGTGCTCCCCAGCCTCAACCAGTTTCGACCGAATATATATGGAAAAATTTTTTACTTTATTATTTAAGTTGATCTGATTTAAGTTTTCATATTCAACATAAAGTTTCCCATCTGATGGAATAATAAATGAAATTAGCTCTCCATATATAACTGTGTCATTCCATAAAGTATAAGTTTGATTTGAAAAGTCAAATAGTTTGTATGTTTCGTTATATCCTGAGACTACATCAACTTTCCCAGGCCCTTCATAATTTAAGCTTTTTATTTGCAAGATATGAATAAAGTAAAAATCGTTTGCGTTAGAGGAGTCTTCAGTCAGTAAAAAAGAAATTTGCGAGGCTGAAGGAACAATCGAAAGCAAACATTTCCCCCTGCTCGTAGCTGCTATGCTGAATTTGTTGGATGTTTCCCAAGGATATGCATATTTTAGATTTTCAGTTGTATTACAATTAGCAGAATGTAATTCTTTGCTTCGATAAATTAAGTGATATGAATCCACAAATAAATCCGCAATAAATATTGTTAAAAGTTCGGATTCTGAAGCAATTTGAGTATAATTAAGTGTATTTATTGTGTATATGTCTAAGCAATTGGTTAAATTTTCCGCATCATATACACTTATTCTTTGCGTCTCTTGACTATAAGGGTAAAGTAAAACTGCTCCTAGTTCAATTGCTCCATAAGTAGTTTCAGCTATTACGCTAATAAAAATATTAGCTTGAGAATATAAACCTCCTCGTATTGAAATAATATCAATTAGTTGATTTTCATTTAATACTATTTTCTAAAACTTTAAGTAACCAATTTAAGTTGTTCAATAAATTGTGCGTCTACTTTTTTAAATATATCTTTTTTAGTATATCATTGGACCAAAAAATAGGGAGGATCTCTTCATGGCCAACCGAAAACCTGCCGATGAGGGGATGAAGGTCGGCCTCATCGGCCGGCCAATGAGGATATCCTCCCCCAAAAAAATATCCTATTATTAAAAAAATGGATAAATTTCTCGTTTTTAGGTTTAAAAATATCAATTTTTTCAACAAACATCGTGATTTTCTGAGCATTTTCAGTTTAAAAACGAGCATTTTTCAAACAAATTTTCGCCTGCTGCGCTGGTCTTTCTCTAAATAAGGGTTTTGAAATTTTTCTGTGGCGGCCTTTTTTTATTTCACGCAGCCCCACGGGTCTGCGTACCGTTTGGTTTTTATATCGGTGTTTTTAAGCCGTAAATTTTGTCTAAGTATGAGCTTTAAAACAACATATAACTTGTGAGGGTCAACTTTTAACTCCCTATGAAAAAATTGAAAAATATCAATTTTTGAGTTTTGGTTGTTCTTTGGTTGCGCCCTTTAAAAAAAATAGTGCGCATGAAGTTTGATAAAAAAATTTTTAAGTAGCCCTGATATAGATGTAAGAGCGTAACATTCCGCTTTTTTCAAAAAAAATTTCATTTAGGGGGTCAAAAAATTGATTTTTCACAAAATATCCCCTATTTTTCAATGAAAATCGTGGTTTTTATACTGTTTTGTTCATAAAAAATTTTCAGACAGAATCAGGGACTCGAGCGCTTCGCACCAGGAGGGGAAAAGAGGTTGTATTTATTACTCATACTTGGAGCTTGGCCTTCTCCGACTCGCTTTGAGTATATGTATTTCTAATTTTTTGGCAGCGGCAAAAACATTTGGTTTTTGCTGGGAATCGAACCTACAAGCAATTTATATAAGCCGAGAGTCTTAGCCACTCGGTCATGAATGGTGCTTTCTATCTATACTTTGATGCTAAGTTACCGTATTTCCTCTAAAATAACCCCTCCCTCTAAAATAACCCCTTCTAAAATAACCCCCTCTTTTGGAGGGGGTTGAAAAAAATAACCCCTCCCTCTAAAATGACCCCCTTCTAAAATAACCCCCCCCCCCTCCTTATAAAATAACCCCCTCTTCAGAAAAAATTGTTGAAGATTTTTTTTATTCTAATTCCGAATCCTAAATCTGAATTGTGATCTGAATTTGGATTCTGAACCTGGATTCTGAATCCGAACTCTGATCCTGAATCTGGATTCTGAATTCGGATTCTGATTTTGAATTCGGATTCAGAATCCGGATTCAAATTAGAATTCAGAGTCCGAATTCGGATTCTGAATCAGAGTTCGGATTCAGAATCCGAATTCTGATTCGAACTCTGAATCCGAATCAGAATCCGGATTCTGATTTTGAATTCGGATTCAGAATCAGAATTCGGATTTAGAACCCGGATTCTGAATCCGGATTCAGAATCCGGATTCTGATTCGGATTCAGAATCAGGATCTAGAATTAGAATCAGGATTCAGAATCAGAGTTCGGATTCTGATTCGGGCTCTGAATCCGAATCAGAATCCGGATTCTGAATCCGAATCAGAATTCGGATTCAGAACCCGGATTCTGAATCCGGATTCGGATTCAGAATCAGAGTGCGGATTTAGAATCCGAATTCGGATTCTGAATCCTGATTCTAATTCTGGATCCTGATTCTGAATCCTGATTCTGAATCCGAATTCTGATTTGGATTCAGAATCCGAATCAGAATTCGGATTCTGAATCCGATATTTGAAATTTGGGATTTTACTAGTAATCAATTTTTTTTAAATTTATATATATTTTTTAGCATGATTGAAAAAAATAACCCCTCCCTCTAAAATAACCCCCTCTTTTGGAGGGGGTTGAAAAAAATAACCCCCGGGGGTTATTTTAGAGGAAATACGGTATCTTTTGTTCCGGTGTTAGCGGTTCATCAGGCTAGAACTCATTAAGTTCAGCAATGATAGACACCAATTAGGCCGTTAGATGGCCAGAAGACCGAGTATCCCTTTTTTCTATTTTTACCGAAATTTTCCGTTTTTGTACCGAAATTTTCCCGTTTTTATTGGAAGTTTCCCGTTTGTATCGAAATTTGCCCCCTTTTGTTTATATGCAAAATCCAGTTGGAGAGGGCTAGACTCGAACCCTCGCCTTTTGGCTCTATAGAGGCGCCTTTTACCCGCTCGGCCATCTGGGTCGTCTGATAAAAAAAAATTAAAAATTAGGGGGTTACCCCTAAAATTAAACTTTTTCATGCCACTGTTTCTTATATAAATAAACTGCTTCACAGTTTTATGAAACATAGGCAATTGTACATTAAAAACAACAGGGTTAGAAAAAAACCGTTTGGTTTTTTTGCAAATATATGAATCATCTGAAATTTATGAAACACTTGAAATATGTTTTGGGATATTCCAAAAAAACCATTTTTGTAAAATTTATTTTTTCCACATTTCAAAAATTAATCAGCTCATTTTTAAAATGTATAAGTATGAAAAATTTTATTTATAAAAAAGCGACCGTTTGGAATATCCTAAAACATCTTTCAAATGTTTCATAAATTTCAGATGTTCCATAAATTTGCAAAAAAATCAAACGGCCATTTTCTTAATCTTGTTGTTTTTAATGTACAATTTATTCATTTATTTGGTCGTCAGGGATCTCCTCATCCGGAACTCCCTCCCCTGCTCAATAAAATGTTACAAAGGGATGTTCAATTCCACTACTCAAACTTCATTTTTGCCCTTTTTTCAATAAAATGAAAAATTTTACTTTAAAAATGAGAATGACAATAATGAAATTTTTTGAAGAATTGTTTTTATTCAAATTTGGGTAAAAAACCTGAAATGCAAAATTAGATTTTTTATTCGAAAAGTGAGTAAGGTTCTATTGAATTTTATTTAGAAGTTTTTAGCGTGTATTAAACGACTAATATCATTACCGAATAATTTATGCTATTCGAATAATATTTGAAAGACATGGACCAACTCGCGTCACTAATATTTCCTAATAGTCCATAGGAATTAAATGTGACACATATTTCATTTTCTTGAGTTATAAAGTCTCCTGTTCCGGGTAATTCTAAATCAGATCCATTCGATAACAAAGAAACATTATTGTTACAATTTGTTATTTTCATCATATTGAATAATTCAAGGTCATTATAATCTAATACAATGAAAAAAAAATCACTAGAATTATCATAAGCGAGAAAAATAGATACTGAACAGCTCATATTTGGGCATAAGTTTGAACCATTTGATGAAGATAATATTACAACTGGACTATTTATTCTATTTACTTTTATCGTAGAATTGCTACATTCGCAATCTGAAAACTGGTCATAATAATAATAATCTTCATCATAGTTACTAATAGTTGTTTTTAGAGGCGATAATTTATCTAGATGATTGCCTGCCTGTTCTTTAGCTGAACACTGCAAAAACAACATACAAAACATGAGATGAAACTTATTAATAGTATAACTCATCTCGTTTTTTGGCAAATACGATTCATCATTTTACTTGCATGTATAAAAGCATTTATTTAGTCGCTACAATGACATAATAATCTTTCATATTTTTAGGTAAAGCTAACTCTTATAATCTTCTGATAAAGGAGTGTTGGGCATAATCTTTTAAGATTCTGTACACATGAATATTTTCTTTTATTTTTACACTATACAATTCTTTAAAGGGGGGGGGGGGGAAAAGTTTTTGNGGGGTAAAAGTTATTGCGGGTTATCGACACGATGAAAAAACCTAAGTAAAAACCGTATTTTCCATCCGTTTTCTATGATCTTTTTTTCAGTAATAGAGAATCGGTCATGAGCAATCCGAAAACGATAACGGTTTTGCCTGAAAATCAGGTTTTTGTGTCGAAAATCAAATTTTGTGAAATTTACTCTATCCCATCGGTAATTTGACCTTATCTCGGTCAAAATTCATTCGTTTTCGCTGATCTTTTTTTTTTAAATATTCCTCTTACCAAGCTACACTCGAATCTGTGGTCGATCATGTATTTTGAACAATGGGAAGAGTAAAAGATACACTATTTTTAGCATAATAATGATCAAACATGAGGAAATAAACGGGTTAAAAATAGTGTGTCTTTGACTCTTTCCATTGTTCAAAATACATGATCGACCACAGATTCGGGTGTAGCTTGGTGAGAGGAATATTTAAAAAAAAGATCAGCGAAAATGAATGAATTTTGACCGAGATAAGGTCAAATTACCGATGGAATAGAGTAAATTTCACAAAATTTGATTTTCGACACGAAAACCTGATTTTCAGGCAAAACCGTCATCATTTTCGGATTGCCCATGACCGATTCTCTATTACTGAAATAAAAGATCATAGAAAACGGATGGAAAATACGGTTTTTACTTTGTTAGGTTTTTCATCGTGTCGATAACCCGCAATAACTTTTACCCCCCCCCCCCTTAACAAAGTCGGATTACTTGACAAATTTTATAAAACTGGAGAGCAGTGACGTACCATAGGGATAGAAGGTAAGGACGTTCGACCAAATTATAGACGGAAATTCTAAGGCAGTTCAGGAGCACTACTCCTTTTTGATAAAAACATAAATTTATGATATTTTTTGAAAATTTTGGGATCCTCCTTCCCTAGTCGGCCAAAAATTGAAAAAAATCATAAGGATCCCCATTATGTTTTGACCGGCCTTCTGTCGGCCAAAAATTACACAAGGGTCCTCAGTTACGATTTTAGAAAAGTACCCTCTCTTAGTCGACCCTTCTATCTTACCCCTTCCTAAGCCACTGCCTCCATGATTTTGAACCACAGACCTACCAATCTGTCTACGCCATTGCTGGTGCTATAAAAATAACCCCCAGAAGTTATATTAGAATGATATATAACTTCTGGGGGTTATCTTTTAACTCCCTAAGAAAAAAATTAAAAATATCAATTTTTGAGTTTGGGTTGCTTGTTTTTAAGGCGAAGACAGCTTGATAGAAAAAATCATACGCATGGATCTTGATAAAAAAAATTTTTAAGCCAAGGGGGGCTTTAGCCCCCCCCCCTGTCGTCCAAAAATTTAATAAAAAAGCGCGATTGTTTAATGAAAAAACGCATTTTTTAACGAAAATGTTCAAAATTTACACGTTCAGCCCCCTGTCGCAAAATCCTGGCTACGCCTATGTTTTGAAGTATACTTTGTTCTTTTATTGAAAGTCAAATTTTTGTCGGAATTAAAAAAGGAATTATAACAGGCCCAGAACTCTTATATTCTTCTGATAAAGAAGTGTTGGGCGTAATCTTTTAAGATTCTGTACAAATAAGCCGTTAATATTTTCTTTTATTTTTACACTATACAATTCTTTAACAAAGTCAGATTACTTGACAAAATGGTACTACTAAACATTAAGGGACGTAAGTGACGTGGAGATTTTTTCGAAAAAAAATTTTTTAACAAGTGATCTTTTAGGGGTAATTTTATGCGGGGAATCAATTGCGCGCATTATCAGACCTTGAAAACGCTTCCTTGACCCTGATTCAGGGAAGGAATCGGTGTATTGAAGCGAAAATCGAAAAATTTTCGGATTTTATGAGAAAACTGCCGATTCTTACGTTTTTCTAGGCGGGGAATCGATTGCGCGCACTCCTGAATTGTGAAAATGCTTCCTTGACCCTGATTCAGGAAAGGGATCGATGTTTTGAAGCGAAATCAATTGGTACTACTAAACAAAAGAACAGTAAATGATGTTAGCATTTTTTCGAAAAAATGCCCACGTCATTTACGGTTGCTCTTGTTTAGTAGTACCTGACAATCTAATATGTACTAATTTCCCTGAATCAGGACCAAGGAAGCATTTCCACGCTTCGGAAATGCGCGCAATCGATTCCCTCATGAAATTACCCTCAGAAATATGATTTTGAGGGAGAAATTTCAAAATTTTTCGATTTTCGCTTCAATACACACATCTATTTTCCTGAATCAGGGTCAAGGAACCATTTTCACGCTCCGGGAATTCGCGCAATCCATTCCCCGCATAAAATTACCCCTAAAGGGTCATTTGTTAAAAAAATTAAAAAAATTTTTTCTCGAAAAAATCTCCACGTCACTTACGGCCCTTAATGTTTAGTAGTACCGACAAAATTTATAAAACTGGAGAGCAGTGACGTAGCCATAGGGATAGGAGGTAAGGACGTTCACCCAAATTATAGACGGAAATTCTAACAAATCCTAAAGCAGTTCAGGAGTGCCACTTTTTTTGATAAAAACAAAAATTTATGATATTTTTGAAAATTTTGAGTGGGGATCCCCCTCCTCTAGTCGGCCAAAAATTGAAAAAATTCATAAGGGTCCCCTTATGTTTTGGCCGGCCTTCTGTCGGACAAAAATTACACAAGGGTCTTCAGTTACGATTTTGGAAAAGTGCCCTCCCTTAATTTATCCCTTCTTCACCCCTCCTCCTACGCCACACACCATGTCCAGTACTACGAAAAAGTACTATGGCGCGCCACTACCCCTATGATTTTGAACCACAGACCTATCAATCTGTCTACGCCATTGCTGGTGCTATAAAAACTTTTTAGAATGACATATAACTTCTGGGGGTTATCTTTTAACCCCCTAAGAAAAAATTTAAAATGTCAATTTTTTAAGTTACTTGTTTTTAAGGCGAAGACAGCTCGAGAGAAAAATCATACACATAGATTTTGATAAAAAAATTTAAGTTGCACAGACACCAATATAATGGCTACGGCATCACCTGCACAAGCAAGGGTTTGGTTCCCCTTGCGTCCAAAAGATTTTGCCCTGCAGTATTAAGCGGGGAAATCTAAGAAGAACCTTAGTTTGTGATCCGCATGATGGAGGATCACGAAAGTATTTTGTAGGGGTTCTTCTAAGCTTTGAATAGATTGCGCGCATTTTTTAGGCAGGAAAAAATTATCCTGGTACTAATTTAAGCTATTTTCATTATGAAAACTTCTAAGGGAGTATAGTGTATATTTCCGTGGTCAAAATCAAAAAATTACTTCAGATTCGAGTTCTCCATGTCAAAAAATCTTCGAGTACAGAAAATCAGCAGATTTGGAGACTTTTTGAAAATTTGAATTTTTTACTCCTTGGTTCCCCAAGGGAAAAATTTTTCGCGGCTCGGGGTTTAAATCTATAATTCCCGAGATCGTCTGGACAGACACACACATTACGCGTTTAATGTAGTAGGATTTTTTTCATTTAAAGGATGTTTTTATGTGATATCTTCTAACTTGTATATTTTGTTACCCCTTCCCCCGTCATTTTGAGCCAATCTGCGGAATCCCTTCAGAGAAAACCTTGTCAGAAGCTCTATACCATCGATTTTACGTTGATTTTTTGAATTTTCTAACCTGTCTAAAACACCCTAGATAATTTTTTTCGACCAAAATTTCTATCTGGTCAATGTATTCCAATATGGAGAACATTTCTAGCGTGATTTCGAAAAAATCTGAGAAACTTCGATTTTTTTAGCCTTTTTACATGGTGGCCGTAGTGGAAGGGGTCGAAAAGAATTTTTTCTCGAATTTTTTCGAAAATACGCTGTTCTCCATATTGTAATACATCGGCCAGATAGAGATTTTGGCCGAAAAAAATTATCTAGGGTGTTTTAGACATGTTAGAAAATTCAAAAAATCAACGTAAAATAGATGGTATAGAGCTTCGGACAATGTTTTCTCTGAAGAGATTCCGCAGATTGGCTTAAAATGACTTTTAAAAACTTTCCCATGCGTTAATCTCACTAAATAAATTCAACTTGGATGGCAGCCGAGCCGTTTAACACTACGGCCACTTAGGCTCGAACTTTTGAGATATCGTCTCTTACGTATTGTCAAGAAGGTTTCATCTATTTCGACCTCACTCCCTGGTCCACCTAATTGGATAGGATGAGCAGCAAAATAGTCACGACATAGTCTACGGAAACGTTTCCACCATCTGATGATGGTACTGCGCCTCATTTTTGTTTCAACCATGGCCTCTTTCAAAGCGTAAAAACTTTTTCTTTCACTAAAAACACTTTTTTTTCACTAAAAATATTTTTTTTTCACTAACACTTTTTTCTTCACTAATACGAAGCCATAGGCCTTAGGCTTTACGGCATAGGCCTTAGGCCATAGGCCATAGGCCATAGGCCTTAGGCCTTAGGCCATAGGCTTTAGGCCTTAGGCCTTAGGCTTTAGGCCTTAGGCTTTAGGCCTTAGGCCATAGGCTTTAGGCTTTAGGCCTTAGGCTTTAGGCTTTAGGCCTTAGGCTTTAGGCCTTAGGCTTTAGGCCTTAGGCCTTAGGCTTTAGGCCATAGGCCATAGGCTTTAGGCCATAGTTTAGGCCTTAGGCTTTAGGCCATAGGCTTTAAGTCATAGGCTTTAGGTCATAGGCCTTAAAAAAAGTATTAGTGAAGAAAAAAGTGTTAATGAAAAAAAAATATTTTTAGTGAAAAAAAAAGTGTTTTTAGTGAAAGAAAAAATGGTTACCCTTTCAAAATGCAACGTTGGTGAGTCCAGAGATAAGATAGGTGAATGATCGACTTTAGTGAGACTCGAGCCATAGCATTGAGCCATATAATAGTCCTTGAGATACAAGCCACTTTTCGAAGTCATGAACAGAAAGCTGTATCTTCTCGAAAAATTCAAAATGGGTCATTCGGTGTAATTCAAGAGGTTGCATAATTTTTTAAACTATAAAATAATGGAAAATTAGATGCAAAAGCTGTACAAAAGATAATCTATTCAAGTTTAATGTAAGGAAAAAAATAAAATTTCACCACAAAATGGAAAAACCATGGTTTGAACATGATTTCTGGTACTTTAAACTTTATGCTGGCTATTGGAGTACCTATTCGACACTAGCTCCGAAATTTTTTGAAAACCAAAATTTTGCCCTAGTGGTGTCTAACCTGTGGGCCCAACATTGCTTAATTTGCAGATCGGACGGGCGGCTTCCTTAGCCACTAAGTTATGGGTGGCTGACTTTTGACGTTCAGATGAGAACGGAGTTTACAATATCATGGGGTTTTGGGGGTTTGACTCATGGCCAATTGGCTAACGTGCTCGGCCTTCATTCATAGGGCGCGAGTTCGATCCCGCGCCCAAAAGTAGTCAAAATTCATGAAAATTTTTGATAACCACATTTCATACTTAATTGAATTGTAAAAAAGAAAATTTTGTCCTTCATTGTTCAGCGGTAATGTGCTTGACTTTGACTTTAAAATGCTGAGGGGTCGATTCCCCTATCGAAGTAACTTTTTTTGCTTTTATTAAAATTAATTTTTTCAACAAAAAAGATTTTTATACAAATTTCTATAAAAAGCAGGGGTTTTTATCCAAAAAATCGACTTTTTCGAAAAAATGGGTTTTTCTTCGAAAAAGTGCTACGCCATCTTCTTTAGACCTAATAGTTTATTCTTTCAAAAACAAAATTTAAAATGATCTAAAAAATCGCTCTTGTTTGTCATAAGATCAAATAGCTGGAGGAAAACATTTTTTGGGCTCGTTGTCTAGTCCATATAATAAAGATGGTCACACGTGATTGGTGTGAAAGCATAACAAACTTTGAACAAAAAATGATGGGTAGGTCGAAAACTTGTTTTATATGTCTGAAATCGATCAGATAGTTTCCTTGCCCATGTCCTACATAAGAAAATTCTCTACTTTTAAAATAAAAACTATCGGGTTATAATTTATCAAAATTATTCAATGAAAACTTTTTACTAGTCTTGAATTTTTTTCAGGGTCATAGGTGGGCAAGGGAGGAGGGTGTGGGGTTCTTGAGGAGGCGGTCCTCCTTGTCACCGGCGAAAAATTTTCACGAACAATGGTATTTTTAGTTTAAAGTTTTTGGACTTTGCTAAATTTTGAGGTAATCCCCCCTATTTTTCGGCTTTTGAGTGAGTGGGTCAGGGGAGGTGGCACCTCCCCCTTGACTAAGTATGTTCAGAGTGTTCCAAAAAAACTGGATTTGTGCGATTTTTGCGCTACTTGTTCAAAAATTTAGTTTTTGGAATATCCTGTCATATCGAGAGCCGAGCGCCTCCAGCGCTCACTGTTTTTCCGAAAATGACGCTTTGCAATACTCCCAAGTTACGCTTCCCGTTAAAAATGTAAAAATTGTATTAGTTATTACTAATACTGTTTGGCGAAAAAAAGGATTAGTCAGGGAAAAATTGGGTTTTTGAAGCGAAAATTGTCATTTTTCGCTCCAAAAACCCAATTTTTCCCTGAATCAGGATCAAGGAAGCATTTTCAAGCTTCGAGGATGCGCGCAATCGATTTTTCGCATAAAATTACCCCTAGAAAAGTCATTTTTGTAAAAATTCAAAAAAAAATTTTTTCGGAAGTGCTGCTGAAGTGCTTACCTCCCCCCTTTAAAGGGTGGCCCGATTAACGAGCGTTCACTGTATGCTGCTCCAAGCAACCTACTTTTCGACTAATAATCCTCACTTTTTCAGCCTTCCGACCCACATTCTACGCTCCCTCCCC
Source organism: Acrobeloides nanus (assembly GCA_900406225.1). NCBI lineage: Eukaryota > Metazoa > Nematoda > Chromadorea > Rhabditida > Cephalobidae > Acrobeloides > Acrobeloides nanus. The sequence goes on from OZJO01021173.1 coordinate 40,847, forward strand.
AACCCTCCCTTGACCCCGAGCTACAACCCTCAGGTGAAAAACCTGGGGTCTGCTCATGTATGATCTCGGCGAAATCGATGAATTTCTTGATGCGGTCTTTTTTAGTTTAGGTCATGGGCTTTAGTGCATCCTTTCCACGTATTTTCGTTTCGGTACACACACGGCTTCTATTTTCCCCGGTAATTCGATTTTTGACTTTTTTCGAAAAGTGCCATAACTTTTTTTGGTGAATTACCATCACAACTAAGCTTGGAAAGATAGTACGCTAGACGCTATACTACAACTTGAACATTAAAAAATTCATAATGTTTTTATTTCGCTGTCTTTTTTGAAGCAGTTTTTTTGTGTGTTGTAGTCAAGCGTCTCTACTATTTTTCCAAGCTTGGTTGTAATGGTAATTCACCGGTACTTTTTCGAATATGGCACTTTTTCGAAAAAAGTTAAAAATCGAATTATCAGGAAAAATAGAAACTGCGTGGTACCGAAACGAAAACGTATGGAAATGATGCACTAAGGCATTACCTAACATAAAAAAGATCGCATACAACAATTCGTCAATTTCGCCGAGATATGAATTTTTTACGTTTTACACAGACCCCATTCGTGTTTTGAGGGTTAAAAAAGGAAAAAAATTGAAAACTTTTGTTGTCTTCGATTTCGATGATATTGGTGTCAATCGTCTTCTCTCATCGTCTCCTACAACTTTTGTTTTAGCGTCGAGGGTTTAAATCAAACGCTTCCGAGATCGTCTGGGCAAGCAAACACACAGGCATTACACGTTTAATTAGTAAACGACGTAAAAAATTTTACTGTGGCCTAAAGATGTTTACGAAATAGTGTGATTTTTACACTGTTTAATGTTTTTTCTACAAATAAAACATCTTGCCAAAATTTAGGCAAAATACAAGCCAAAAACGTGCCTGGTCACATGTATCTGTAAAATAAAGATCGGTATCTTTTTGTGTAAAAATCTTGATTTTTAGTTTTTTTTATAATAATTTTTATAAACAATCTTTATTCTAAGCAATCTAAAAATACAGAGTCATCAGTTTATCAAGTTTTGGGAAAAAATACTTATGTATTTACCTCATGCTATAATCTCTTTCTCCCCTTCAGGCTACTATGACAGAAGATAAATATTTGGTTACTAGCCAAAAGATTTTATTATTCTCCGAATTGATATCTTTTGTTGATCTTGAACATTTCTTGATTAATGAGCTTTGATTTCTTTTTTTATTAGCAATATTTATTGATCCATTTGTTATATACGGGCGTTTCAGACTTTTTTGCAAAAAATTAAAGGACCAAGTTTTGAACAGAAATTTTTAATTCTGTTCAAATTGAAAGTTCAAGTTGGAACGATCAACTTTTACATTGGAAGTAAATTCCAAATCGTTAACCCTTCGGAGATATTTGCAAACCAAACTTCCATGAAAAATTTAAACGTTTTGTGTATTGAAGCGAAGGGATTGACACCATTGAATTTGTTTGCGTATTGAAACGAAAATTATTAAAAAAATCAATTTTCACACCGATTTTTCCAACATCCAAAAAAATTTTTAAATTTTCACCAAAATTTTTGCGTGGAGTGTCTAAATACTAATAATTGAAAGTTTTGTTTCAAAATTTTTTATACAAAAATTTTAGATGGCTCTTAAATTACCAATAAAAATAGTACTCCGATTTTTAGCCGTTGGAGGCATATTTTGTATAGCTTTTAATGAAATTTTCGGTTCTAGTTTTTCCTCTACTTATGACTCCAATGCAAAAGAGCCAAGTATGTTTTTTACACTAATTTTTTAGCGTCATGGATTTTTAGCCAACGTTCGATTTCAACGAGAATCCAAAAATTTCCCTCCCATCTTAAACCATTGCCGTCTACCAGACTTGGATCCATGGGACCCTACGCTACTACCACATATAGACCCTACTTTTGTTGATCCAACTTTTGGTTATAAGAACAATTGTACTCCGAAAATAGAATCAGTGACGTCACTAGTCAATGGTCAAGTGATCATGGATCCTGTTTTCGCTTCCGAAAATGCGATCTGTGAGTTTAGGTATAAAGAGAATAAAAAACTTGCAAAAATAAATAATTTGAGATGTTTGTACCCAAAAACGGATTACTCTCTTATTTATGGAGAATGGAAGGGTATAAAAAATGAGAAGCCGGATTGTGATGTCGTCGAAGTTCAATGTTTAAAGGAAGCGAAAATTTTCTATAGAAATTTGCATGTTCAAGTTTATACGGGAAGGTAATAAGCAAAATTTTCTTTTAGGACCAGTGTCGTTATTATGAAGGATGAACTAGAGATCGGATTTTTCAAAAAAAACGGGGCTAAATTTGACTAATGTCAACATTTCAGCAAAACTGTCAAAGAATAATATGGCAGGACGCGGGGGTATCGGTCAGTGGGTCCCCTGTTGGCTCCAAAAACTGGGGAATTGGGGATCCCCGGCCAGGGCCCCGCTCCGCCCCGGTCCGGTTTCTAGGATGAGCCTAGGGAACCTTCCTGGCTACGACTATGGGGGGAGGGAGGGGTAATGCCAATTGATATTTAGCAATATGTATTCGAGCTAATATCTTCTCTTTTAGTCCTCAATCAAAAAATGAAAATCTTCACAAAAATGGTGGAACTTTGCCCACTGAATCTGACACCACATCTGAAAATATCGAAAATACCAAGTCTACCGAATCCGAAAGGCCACCTGATGTTCACCTAATCATTTTTGATTCTATATCAAGCTCAGCATTTTTCCGAACTATGCCAAGAACTTTATACATTCTAAAAGAGAACTATGGTGCTGTAACTTTCCGATATCTTAATAAACAAGGCCTGAATAGTCGACCTAATGGATTTGCTTTTTTGCTAGGTTAGACTAATTTAAACGAATTTTAATGCAATTGATTCTCGCTAAGCCTCCATCTAGTTAAGCCGAAACCCAAACACGGTCCCCAGGAATATTTTTGATGTCCGCCACATTGAGGACTGTCGCCAGATGGTGGCTTGGCGAGAGTCGACTGTAACTCAAAATTTTAGGAAAACAACTAAGGAGTATGAAGAAAACGATTCTAAGGCCAGAAATGCCGGCTGATTGTGACGAAGATGAATGTTGCAAAGAGGCTATGGATGGTGATCCACAGTTTATTGCCACGAGATTTGAACAAGCTGGCTATGCAACTTTATGGTCAGAAGATTGGGCAGCCGGAGTTTTTAATTTGAATGGGATTATGTGTAATGCGTTTAAGAAGAAACCCGTTGATCATTATATGAGGTTTGTACTCTAACACACATGTGTGTACACCCATCTCCCAGAAAAAAATTTTCAAGTGTATGGTCTGAGATTTTTTTGGACGGAGAGCGTAGCCAAGTGCAAAATTTTTCTGGCTTGCATATCGGCAACATAACACTTTTTAAACAATTTTTTAGACCCTTCCAACTTCGCGTAGAAGGAAAATGGTTTAAAGATGAAGAACTTGCCAAAGCAGTCTATCAAAATAGCTGTCAAGAACCCCATAACTATCAAATTTCTTATCTCAAACAGTTTATCGATGCATACCCAACAAAGCCTAAATTTTCTATCACTTGGATGTGTTACCTAACACATGATAACTCAAACAATTTATTCCATGTGGATGACTATTTTTATCGATTTTTCAGAGATTATCAAGAAAAAGTAGGCTCAAAAAAGAGTCTAACTAAAAATGCGATAATTTAGTTCAAAAATTCGTATATATTTGTTATGGCGGACCACGGACCAAGATTTGGAAAAATACGAGATACCAAAATTGGAGACTTTGAGGATAATAACCCTGGGCTGTTCTTGGTGGTACCAGAAAAGTTAAGGAAAGATGAAGAGAAAATGGCATTGATTAGAGAAAATTCTAATCAGCTAATTTCACACTATGATCTCTATGCAACTTTGAATGATATTTTTATAGTAAGTAGTGTGACAGTTATGCTGTTATGTTGTTTAAAGGACCAGTCCAGTAATTTACAAACATATGAAAAATGATATATTCGAAAAGATCATGAAAAATGAAGCATTTTTTGTTTTTACGGCATGTTCTGAATCGTTGTAGTTTTCGAGATAATTGCGTTTAGACTTTATACTTTATTCAATTTTTGAGACACCAGAACACAAGGGATCCTGGACCTCAAGAATCCATGACCCCTTTTGGGTTTCGGCCTCTGGGCTCAAAATGAGTCCCAGGATCCTGGGTAGTGGACCCATCTTCAAAGTCTTCCTCCTTCCAACACATAGCTCCTTGAAAAATTTCCCCCTCGCTCTTGAGCTTATATAATTTTTTTCCTCTGTATAAAAGCCCAATTTTTAGACTTCCCAACCACAATCCACGTCTTCAACACCACAACCTAACATAAAGTTACATGGTACTAGTTTTTTGAGACCACTTCCCCATCCAAGGAATTGTGCCTCTTTACATATACCCTTAGAATATTGCTTATGTCAATTTCGAAAAGTCAGTAAAACCTCAGATAAGAAATTATCTAAAACGTTGGCTAAGGCGATGGTACGATCGATAAATAAAGAGCTTGTCAAATATAATGTCTCGCATTTATGTATGCCAATTTATTTGGATGCAAAGGAAAAAATTTTCGTTGATGAATTTGAGCCGAATAGTGGATTGAATATTTATCAAGTCACTATACAAGTAAGTATTATGTACGGGCACAGGATCTAGTCATAAGCATTTGACATGGACCTTAGGACCTCTCTTGAGACCCTCCTCCCTCTCCAAGAAAAAATTACTCAATTCATAAATTTTCATGGAATTTGGGCAACTTTAATTTTGAATCGGGATTCGAACCCTAGACTATAAACTGCAAATCTGTTATTTACCACTCAACCATAGGCTCGGGATAGAAACCCTATGTTATGGTATTTGTTCTACTTGTCTCGGCGAGTCAAGTTGAATGAAGTGACTCGTTTTTTAAATTTTGAATTTCCTCCAATTTTAGCAAAAAAACCGCCGTTACTATAGCTATTTTTACATTAGTAACACGAATCCTAAACATTTATTTAGGTCCTCCCAAGTGGTGGTCGCTTTTTTGGATATTTCCATAACAAAGCTGGTTCTAGCCAAAAATACAACCCAGATGCATATGAATTAATATCTGAGACTATGCCTCGGCTAAATGCCTATAGAGGCCAAGAATGTGGTGATTTACCGCCGATGTCGTCGCCTTACTGCTTTTGCAGAGATCAAGAACATTGCTTTCGTGATCCAGTAACGTTTAATCGTATCGATATTTTTGCGGGTATTCAATTGTAATTGAGCCATATGGTCAAAGGAGCATAGCTAGGTTAAATTTCGGGTCAACATTTTTTGGACATTTACAAGGAAACCCATTGCTTTTGAAAATGGGTTTCCTTGTAAATGTCAAGGGAAACCCATTGCGCAAATGACGCTGTGCAAATGTTAGATGCGCAAATGATGCCAACTCTAGGAAAGTGGGGGGAGGGGGTAGGGAGAAGGACTAGTTGGCCCTTCACCATATGTCATTGCATTTATCTACGTTCGATATTGTTTTTTTATGGATTCTATTTTTTCGTGCAACTTTTTAAATTTTTTTTGTAACTTTCGACTATTTTTGTTGTAACTTTTGTCAGTAAAGTAAAAATATTTTACTAACATAAATCCGGCTGCGCCGGGGGATGCCCATCCTTTTGACCTGCAGCCTAAGGTTACAATAGGATGACCCCCCTCCTAGCTGAGCCTTTTTGCCCACCCTTTGAACCTACAGCTTAAGGTCATAGTAGGATGACACTCCCAGCTGCGCCAGAGGGTCCTAAGGTCACAATAGAATTATACCCCCGGCGCAGCCGGGGGTATGCCCACCCTTTGACCTGCAGCCTAAGGTTACAATAAGATGACACTCCCCCGTCTCAAAGTAACCCAAAAACGAGTTGGTTCCACATTTTATACGCTTAAATCGTGTTTTCAGACGTTTAGAAAGCATTTAAATTGATTCCATGTGTTTTTGAGTTTTTCTGTAAACGCTAGCCATATTTTTACCTTTGCTGAAAAAAGTTACAAAAAAATTTT
>OZJO01021177.1:0-19102 GCA_900406225.1 Acrobeloides nanus
ATTGATTCCATTGTAACTCAGTTTCGTCAAGCAATAGCTATTAGAGATGACAAAAGTTTTCACAGCCAAGTTATCTCTCTGGTCTCTTCAGTATCGAAAACAATGATTTCCAACCCCCAATCCTTAGCCCAAGTCCAAAACCCAGGTATGCAAACTGCAAACAGAAGAAAAATATCGATAAAAAATTTCAAGACGACATGCCGCATGATCCTACTAGTTCTAAACTTTACGTTCATGATCTCGACTAATTTTTGTCGCTATCATGTTACTTCAATTGTTTCAACAGCTTGGTTAAAATCAAGTTGGTTAAAATCAAAGAAACAACATTCAGTCAAAAGCCAAAATGTACAAGAGGATATGCTTAGTAATAAAACTTCTTGATTTGGATCTCGATGTTTAACATTATGTTTTTTTACTATCATTTTTAAATCAATAAATAATACAGGTTGTGTCTAATGCTTATTTTGAGTTCTAGAGGGGTTTTCGCGGTCGAAAAACGATTCCGATCGATTTGAACTGCTCCATATTGCGTTGACTACAGGGTGAGCCAGAAAACTGTACTTATACGTTTTTTTGGCGAAAAATTTTCAAAAATCACCAAGAGGTATTTTCATGCGAGATTGTGCGCATGAAAATACTCCTTATAGCCTACAATCACCTATATAAGTTATAGGTGATTGTTGAACAAATTTTTCACCAAAAAACGCAAAAGTACGGTTTTTTAGCTCACATTTTATATTTTAGTTGATCAAATATATTCATGTTACAATCGGGTTATTGTTATGTATTAATAAATTCTCTTTTTTACAAAAAAAGTTACAAAAAATATGGATTTATGGAGGTAAGCACGATCTTTGACCCGCACAGCATTTTGCCAACTTAATAGCATCTTTAAAATTTCTCCATAATTGTTGATTCTTGACACACATCGTTCCACCACCTCTTGCTGCTTGAGAGCTCTGAAAAATGATTTCATAAAAAGTTTGTCAAACGTACCTGTCTATTAATATCTCCGATACAGACTATGGCAGAAGTAGAAGTAGCGCTAATACCCCATTTAGAATGGTCTCTTGAATTTACAAACGTTTTTCCAAGAATTTGAAGTCTGTCGACATCATAGACCTAAATTTGGCACATAAATTTTTTTGAAGTACGATAAGAGCGTTACATTGTAAGTACCATTACAGGAAGGGCCCAAATCACCTTTTCCATTCAACCAAGTTTCAGCATAAAAAGTTTTTCGTAAAGTTGTAGCAACAAGGTCCGCGTAAAGATCTAAAAATTGGTTTTATGCGATTTCAGGAATTTCAACAAACCTTTCGCAAACTTTTTATGCTTGGCGAAACTCGTAAATTCGGTTCCTCCTTTAGACATCAAATTGGCTACATTCGCATACTTTTTCGCTGATCTTGGCAGCCCTTTCTTCGTTACTGCTTTAGCCAAATTTGGGAATAAATTTTTGAAAGACTCGGGCAAGTTGTAGTCATAAACAGATGGTTGCATGAACCAAAGTTGCTCTCCTAAAATTTTTTACTAGATCTCCGATTTTTCCTATAGAGGGTGGGCCAAAAAACCGTACTTTGCGCTTTTTGGCGAAAAATTTTCAAAAAATTTCTGACAATTTTTGAACGAAAATCGAATTTTGCTCGAAAATTTGAATTTTTTGTGAAAAATCGAAAAAATTTTTTGCTTGTTTTTTGGCCTTTGAACTTGCTGTAAAAAAGGCCAAAAACCACCGAAAAAATTTTTCGATTTTCCTCGAAAACAATTTTTTAATCGTTTCGAACATTTTTTACGTTTGTCGAAAAAATTTGCGATAACTAGCCTCAATCAGGCCCTCCCCCTTTAATTTTACCGATTTCATTCAAGCTAGTCACGGGAAAAGTGACACAGATGAATGATTGTCCATATTTGATCCCTGTTGTGGGGTAGGTATAAAGTTGTTGGGTGGAGTCGGGATATTTTGGAACACTGTGAATGAGCCAGAATCCTTGGAAATCATCAAAAGCGAGTGCACCTTTAAGATGGCCTCGATAAGAGTCGGGCTTGCCATTTGGATGGTCGTCATTATAAAGGGCATAAAAGAGGTCCTAAATTTATAGGATTTGGTCAACTTTGCGCCACCCCAATTTAGTCTTAGGGGTCATCCATAAATTACGTTTCCAAAAGGGGGGGGGTCAGCCAAAAAGTTACGCTCATTATAATTTTTCTCGGTTTTCCTATTAAAAAGGGTTACAGGGGAGGGTAAAAAAATCGCTATTTTTGGAAACGTAATTTATGGATGACCCCTTATGTGAATCAGCAAAAACCAGAAAAAAAGTTCGACAAACGCGACTCCTGATGGCTATATATGTTACCGGAAGAACTGAGAATCCGGAATCTCAGAGATGCCTAGACAGAACTGAGATTCTGAGATTCTCAGCTCTGCCTAGGCATCTCTGAGACGACAGGAAGCGCGTTAATCGGTTTCCCGATTTTCGACCGACGCAGAAGTATAAAAAAGCATAAAACGTGTGAAAAAAATAATTCAAAAAATACTTCTTGATCTTTAGCCAAAGCTTGGTTGACAGTCTTCCCAATTGCCGACAAAGAACTGTTAATCGGAAAATTGGACAACACAAAAGTTGGATTTTTGTTATCTGCGTACACAAACCCAACACCATCACTAATATCTCGATTCGAATCACGCATTTCTGGGTACTTTATGGCAACAAACCTAAGACAACTCAATAATGATGTTCAAATTGAACAACTTTGGTAGGTTTCATAAACTAGGTCACTTTTTCGGTTTGTAAACTTTTCGAAAGTCAATGCATTTTTTATGCGAATTTCGAGTTAAATACATTCAACTCTTGATTTAGTGACACCCCCAGGGAGGGGTCTCTAAATCGAATCGGATAAAGGGTATCACTAAATCGAGTTTGACTGTATTTATACTTTTGCAATGCATCTCTGCATGGTCTCGTTGGCGGAAAAATTCTCGTAAGGGGTCACTAAATCGAGAGTTGACTGTATGTACTTCCGAAAAATTTACAAACCACTTGTTCAAAAAATTTTTTTAACCGTACCAATCAACATCTCTTCCATCGAGTCCTTTACATGACATATCGGCAAGACAAGTTAGGAAATTTTGAATAAGTAGGAAGATCAATACTAGGTATAAATTACCCATTTTTGAGACTAAAAAAATATAAATAATACATGCCCGTGTTAAAGGTCCGCTCCATCCAGTGGCGTAATTTCGGTCGAGAAATGGGGAGAGGCACATCAGATTCTTCAAAAATTTTCGAAAAAATCATAAAGGATGACTCTTAAGTTTTAAAATTTTTCGGGAGCTTCCCCCTGCTCCCCGTTTGAAATTTGAATTTGGATTCATGTTTTCGTTGTAATACAAACTTTTTTGAATTTTCTGCACTAAAATCGCTAACTTTTCGCTACAATTTACTCTAAAAATCAGGGCTAAATCAATTTTAATCTAAATAAAATATTAAAAAAATTTTAACTATAGAGCAGAAAAAATAGCCAAAGTCAAAGTTCAGCAAATAGCCAGGTGGAATTACAAAAAGCACTTGTCTGAATGACACATCACTTTTTCTTTCATCATTATTTTTCTTATTGATCCACACCTCTCACTACGTTGGAGTTTGATCGATTAGGTAATGTCATCGATTGGGAAATAGTTTATTCACAAAAAACATGGGAGCTACTTCGGCTCTTATTTACCCCCATTGAACGTGGTCTAAAATCGAAAAATTTTATTTCTCAAAAATGACCCCATAGGAGGTAAGTGAAATAAAATAATCGAATTATACCTGTCTAAGCCTAAGCCTAGTCCTATGCCTAATTGAACGTGGTCTAAAATCGAAAAATTTTATTTTTCGAAAATTTTCAAAAATGACCCTATTAGGGGTAATTTTATGCGGGTAACATGTTGGCGATGTTATTTTTGCGTAAAAACGCGCTCCATTTTTTAGAAAATCGTATTTTTGCTTTTTCAACATATGTACTTTCGGTACTACTAAACATTAGCAACCGTAAATGACGTGGGCATTTTTTCGAAAAAAATTTCTCTTAAAATTTTCTGAAAATCACCCTATTAGGAGTAAAATCATGCAAAAAATGGATTGCGTGCATTCCCGAACCCGGCTTTCTTGATTCAGGGAAAATTGGATTTTTGAAGCGAAAGTTTCAAGACGACATGCCGCTTGATAACACTAGTTCTAAACTGTATGTTCATGATCTCGACTAATTTTTGTCGCTATCATGTTACTTCAATTGTTTTAACAGCTTCATAAGGTTAAAATCATGGAAACAACATTTAGTCTAAAGCCAAAATGTACAAGAGGATATGCTTAGTAATAAAACTTCTTGATTTGGATCTTGATTTTTAACATAATGTTTTTTACTATTTAAATTTTAATAAATAATACAGGTTGTGTCTAATGCTTATTTTGAGTTCTAGAGGGGTTTTGCGATCGAAAAAATGATTCTTATCGATTTGAACTGCTCCATATTGTGTTGGCTACAGAGCGAGTCAAAACCGTGCTTTTGCGTTTTTTGACGAAAAATTAAAAAATTTTCAAAAATCCCCAAGGGGTATTTTCATGCGAGATTGTGCGCATGAAATACCCGTTATAGGTGATTTTTGGACAAAAATCGAATTTTGCTCGAAAAAAACCGTACTTTGCGTTTTTTGGCGACAAATTCTCTCCTTATAGATGATTTTTGAAAAAAAATTTTCACCAAAAAACGCAAAAGTACGGTTTCTTGGATCACTCTGTATTTGTTAGTTGATCAAATATATTCATTTTACAATCAGGTTACTGTTATATATTAATAAATTCTCTTTTTTACAAAAAAAAGTTACAAAAAATATAAATTTATGAAGGCAAGCACGATCTTTGACCCGCACAGCATTTTGCCAACTTAATAGCATCTTTAAAATTTTCCCATAATTGTTGATTCTTAACACACATCGTTCCACCACCTCTTGCTGCTTGAGAGCTCTGAAAAATGATTTCATAAATAAAAAATTTGAAAAAATTTTCGAACCATTCTATTGGCATACGGACCGTTGTTCCGTGAACTTGTTCCGCGACATCTATTTCATGACATTTGTTTCAGGCAGTTGTTTCCGCACACATATTTATTGACATTTGTCACAGGACACTTGTTTCGCGACAGATATTTCGCGACATTTATTCCAGCGACAAATGTTCCAGCGACAGATGTTTCGCGACATCTATTTCGCGACACTTGTTCCAGTGACAAATGTTTCGCGACAGATATTTCGCGACACTTGTTCCAGCGACAAATGTTTCGCGACAGATATTTCGCGACACTTGTTCCAGAAGTTCTGCTGCAAAAAATTACATCGTTGTCTAGCCTGTCTGTCGAACTTATTAAGGGGAAAAAACTTTGAGTAACAAGTGTCGCGAAATATCTGTCGCGAAACATTTGTCTCTGGAACAAGTGTCGCGAAATATCTGTCGCGAAACATTTGTCGTTGGAACAAGTGTCGCGAAATATCTGTCGCGAAACATTTGTCACTGGAACAAGTGTCGCGAAATAGATGTCGTGAAACATCTGTCGCGTGAACTAGTGTCGCGAAATATCTGTCGCGAAACATCTGTCGCGTGAACAAGTGTCAGGAAATAAGTGTCGTCGGGCGCAAAGTCGTGGAACAACGGTCCGTATGCCATTCTATTAATATCTCCGATACAAACTATTGCAGAAGTAGCGCTAATACCCCATTTTGAATGGTCTTTTGAATGTACAAACGTTTTTCCAAGAATTTGAAGTCTGTCGACATCATAGACCTAAATTTGGCATACAAAATTTTTTTGAAGGACGATAGAAGCGTTACATTGTAGGTACCATTACAGGAAGGGCCCAAAGGATGACCGTTTCCATTCAACCAAGTTTCGGCATAAAAAGGTTTTTGTAAAGTTGTAGCAACGAGGTCCGCGTAAAGATCTAAAAAAATTGGCTTTATGCGATTTCAAGAATTTCAACAAACCTTTCGCAAACTTTTTATGCTTGGCGAAACTCGTAAATTCGGTTCCTCCTTTAGACATCAAATTGGCTAAATTTGCATTTTTCGCTGATCTTGGCAGCGCTTGCTCTGTTACTGCTTTAGTCAAATTTGGGAATAAATTTTTGAAAGACTCGGGCAAGTTGTAGTCATAAACAGATGGTTGCATGAACAAAAGTTGCTCTCCTAAAATTTTTACTAGCATCTCCCATTTTCCTCTACAGGGTGGGCCAAAAACTTTGCGTTTTATTGGCGAAAGATTTTCAAAAATTTTTTTCCAAAAATCACCTATAAGGAGTATTTTCATGCAAGAAAGTCGATTTTTCGCATGAAAAACTCCTTATAGGTGATTTAAAAAAAAAGATTTTGAACAAAAATCAAATTTTGGTCGAAAAATTAAATTTTTTGAAAATCGAAATTTTTTTTGTGTTTTTTGGCTTTTTTTAGGTAGTTGTTGACCTTTGAACATGCTGTAAAAATGGCTAAAAAACACCCAAAAAATTTTTTTCGATTTTTTCTCGAAAACAGTATTTTTTCATCGTTTCGAACATTTTTTACATCTGTTAAAAAATTTTGAAAAAAACTTGCGATAGCCTCAATCGGGCCCTCACCCTTTAATGTTACCGATTTCATTCAAGCTAGTCACGGGAAAAGTGACACAGATGAATGATTGTCCATTTTTGACCCCTGTTTCGGGGTAGGTATAAAGTTGTTGGGTGGAGTCGGGGTATTTTGGAACACTGTGAATGAGCCAGAATCCTTGGAAATCATCAAAAGTGAGTGCACCTTTAAGATGGCCTCGATAAGTGCTTTTATTGCTATTTGGATGTTCGTCGTTATAAAGGGCATAAAAGAGGTCCTAAATTTATAAGATTTGGTCAATTTTACCCCGATTCTCAGCTCAGCCTAGGTATTTAGGCTTAGGCCTAGGCTTAAGCTTAGGCCTTAAGCCTAAGCTTAAGTCTAAGCTTAAGCGTAGATGCCTAGACAGAGCTGAGAATCTCAGTTCTGCCTAAGCATCTCTGAGAGGAAGCGCGTTAATCGTTTCCCTGTTTTCAACCGACGCAGGAATATAAAAAAGCATAAAACGTGAGAAAAAAATAATTCAAAAAATACTTCTTGATTTTTAGCCTGTAAAACTTGGTTGACAGTCTTCCCAATTGCCGACAAAGAACTGTTAACCGGAAAATTGGACAACACAAAAGTTGGATTTTTGTTATCTGCGTACACAAACCCAACACCATCACTAATATCTCGATTCGAATCACGCATTTCTGGGTACTTTATGGCAACAAACCTAAGACAACTCAATAATGATGTTCAAATTGAACAACTTTGGTAGGTTTCATAAACTAGGTCACTTTTTCGGTTTGTAAACTTTTCGGAAGTCAATGCATTTTTTATGCGAATTTCGAGTTAAATACAGTCAACTTTGATTTAGTGACACTCCCAGGGAGGGGTCACTAAATCGAATCGGAAGAAGGGTGTCACTAAATCGAGTTTGACTGTATTTATACTTTTGCAATGCATCCCTGCGTGGTCTCGTTGGCGGAAAAATTCTCGGAAGGGGTCACTAAATCGAGAGTTGACTGTATGTACTTCCAAACTATTTGTTCAAAAAATCTTTTTAACCTTACCAATCAACATCTCTTCCATCGAGTCCTTTACATGACATATCGGCAAGACAAGTTAGGAAATATTGAACAAGTAGAAAAATCAATACTTGTATAAATTACCCATTTTTGAGACTAAAAAATATAAAAGTAGTATACATATGCCATTTCTAGCGCACCCTCCCCATCTCTAAACCTCCTGAAAATATGGTGTTTTTTCACAGATTTTACCCAACTATTTAATAAAATAAATATAAAAATTGCCAAAATTAGGCCTATTTTTCCATAGCGCACACCTTACCCTCCTGCGCCAGATTCTGATCCCAGCCTAGAAATAGTTTTTATACACCATAAATTAATTTAAAAAATATATGAAATAAATTTTTTTATTTTTTAATCAAATTTAAATGGCAAAATAGCACTTTTTTCTAGTTTCTTAATCTAGCTCCAAAAAATATGTGAGCTTCTGCAAGCCGGATGGATAACAAGGATTAGTAGCGAACTGTCAGTCAGGGATTTTTAAAATTCCAACGAAAAATGAATCAGGGTAAAAATATAAGAAACATGCCACAAAAAGTTTTTGCTATCAGCACCAGGAAAGATGGGAAAAAATATTTTAAAAAATAAAAAAAATAAAACTTCAAGCGGAACTTGAACCAGAGACCTTTAACGTTATAGACCGACGCGTTAGAGGCATATCCACCATTTAGCATGCGAATTTAATATTCCACATATAGAAACCTCATTTTACATGCGATTTTTGAAAATTGACAAATGGAATAAATGTTTAAAATTCTCTGCATTACATAGCTGTTTAAAATTTGATTTTCGCATTATTCATAAAATTTTCCACATTTTACATCACGTTTATACATTCCACCTTAAATTTTCCACATTTTACATCACATTTCTACATTCTACTTTAAATTTTCCACACTTTACATGCTTAGAATAAATTTGTATATTTTACATGCGTTATACAACGTGGATTTTTAAAATTTGATTGTAAAAAATATGTTTTTTACATCGTCAATTCTCATAAATTTAAAATTAGGTATAGTGTAAAAAAAAGAACCAAAAAATGAAATGTATTTAGTCTAAATTTGAATTGCTCTAATTCAAATTTCCTAATGATCCACCTTTGTTTCAATACACAACTCAATCTTGCAGCAGTAATGTTGCCTGATTCAATAATGTTGTGTATCGACGCGATCTATGAGCATTAAAAAGTCAATAAGTCGAGTAAAATTCATTTCAATTTAATTCGATCAATTTTTGATCAAAAAAGCTGACCTTAGGACAAGTATTGAAAGACCTATTTACTTTGTACTCATTTAGTGACAAATTGTTTTTATTTGACTGCAAACGTGTTTTTATGAAAAATAAATTTTATAAAAAGCTTTTTTTACATTTTCCTCGTTATTTCTCTGATTTTCTTTTATAAATAAGGGAAAATCACAATTAAATTTATCATTTTATATAACCTGTATCATTTAGCAGCTGAAAATGGTCGCTGTAAATGCGAAAATTTTGAAGTCGTCTAGATCAAGCGGCGAAACAATAATCGCGGATGGTTATGTATACAATAAAGGCTATGATAATCAATATATCACGACCGTGTATTGCAACAAAAGAAATATAGCTGGCTGCCTTGCTCGAGGAAGATTCATGAAATCGACTGGTCGTTTGAATCTTATAGTGCAGCATAATCACCCTGCTGTTCCTGGTGAGATAATTGCGGGTAAAAAAATGGTAAGTCAGGCTTAAATGGTAGTTTTTTAATTTAATTTTTCTTTTTTAAGGCTGAAATAAAAAAAAGCTGCTATAGAAAGTCCGATGGAGCGGCCTAAGGATTTGGTTGACCGGATTCTGATGGATGTTAATGAAGAAGATCGGAAGTCTTTCAAGAAATTAAGATCTATGCGCTCTTTTGTGGGACGAGTTCGATCGAGTCAAGAAGGATACATAAAGTGTGCTTCAACCATGGAAAAACTTGAAAATGCCAATCTGGAAAAAGCCAAAACTGCTTTAGGCGAAAATCTTCTTCTTAAAGATTCCGGTTTAGTTGCTGGAAAGCGGCAAGTTGTTTTCGCTACGGAAAAGGACGTTGAGTTGTTAGCTAGTTGTTCAACGCTTTATTTGGACGGAACATTTAAGGTTTTTTGGAACTTATGCACATTATCTCCCCTCCCCCACGGCTTGGGGGGGGGGGATCAAAGTGCACTGGTTTGGGGAGAGGGGTCAAAGTGCACTAAACGGCCGTGGAGGGGACGGGTTAATGTTCATAAATGCCGTTTTTTATGTTTTTTAATCCTCTCCTTTTTAGCCCACTCCCAAACTTTTTAATCAGGTCTGGACGGTGGCTGGCGAATACAAGCATCATTTTGTACCATGTGTCTTCTCCTTGTTAACAAACAAGGATACTGAAAGTTACATTTTCGTCTTGAATGAGCTAAAGATTAGAGGAGTTAATCCGTCTAAGGTTCACGGAGACTTCGAGGCTGGTGAAATAGCTGCTATTAATGAGGTATGGCCAAATGCAGAGGTTAGTAAAATTATTTTTTTAACTTTTATTTTTATTATTTATATTGGGCTGTAGAATAAGTTGTTGCCGCTCAAAAAATACATCTAAAATCGGCCAAGGGGGGGGGACCAAAGGATAAAAAAATCGAATTTTCAAAAAGTTTTCCAATTTGGCTAAGTTTTTGTACTGGGGGGTTTTTCAGCATTGGGAACTCGAATCCAAAGGAATTTTTTGATTTTAACCACGGGAAGGTACCCCATAAGGGGTTAAAACCCCAAAAACGGGGGTTTTACCTCGTATGAGGTACCTCTTTGTAAATCATTTTTTGATCATATTCCTGAGGTCTAGGACAAAAAATAACGGCGGATTCGTGTTCAGCGCCTAGAAAAACCCTAGGAGGGTCGAAAATTTCGTCAAAAATCGACTTATATAGCCAAATATCAATAGTTTAAAATAAGGATACATCTTTGAGAGCCCAATTTTTAAAGTGGGCTCTCAAAAAGTTTGAGTATTGACACGAAAACATGAGTTACGCTAAAAAAGACTGATTGGATCGTATTCGTCATACATTCTTGCTTACTACTGAAAAAAATTTCATCGAAAACGAGCGAAAAATGCCGATTTTAGATGTATTTTTTGAGCGGCAACAACTTATTCTACAACCCAATATTAATTTATTAAGATAATATGCTGCCAATTTCATTTCGCCCAAACAGTGCTACGAAAGGCTATAAAGTTCGGCTTCAACAAGAACTGGTACAAAACTGATTTGGAATTACAGCTTATTTTGGGCCGCTTTACTGTTCTAGGCTTTAGTGTGGACGAGCATAATCTTGAACAAAATTTTATCGACTGTTGCAATGCTTTGAGTAAGTGTTTATGTTAGATTTTAAGTAAAAAAGATTTTTTAGACGCTTTTACTGGTCCAGAATTTATGCCAACAAGAAACTTCATTGCTTATTTTAAGCGCACTTGGGTCGGTGGAGAAATTGACGGCAAAATGAAGCGACCGAAGTACAGCTTTGCAACGTGGCATTACTACAAAATTGCTGAAGAGATGGAAGCCCGTACGAATAACGCTTTAGAAGCGTTCAACCGATCGCTACAGGAGAAAATAGGGCTCAACAGAAAATCAGTAGGTTGATATTTTTTTGCACTTGAACATATAAAGTTATATTTTTTAGCGTTTTGATCTAAATAATATATTTTAGATTAATAACTTTGTGGAAGCTCTTAAACAGCAGCAAACTAGCAATCGTCAAACAGTGGTAGATGCTGACCGTTCTCATTATCGTGCCGATACCCAAGATCTTAAAGTTAGAGACGTTTGCCGACAAGTTGATTGGTTTGCAGACGACAAGCTCACATATTTGGATAGCTTAGTTTCAATTCTTCGCCCCGACCGTTTCGTTTGATATATGTTAGGTTTTATGTTATGTGCCTGGTTTTTTGTTATTTAATTTTAACATGATGTTTTAGATTTTATGCTATGTTTATGTGTCTGGTTTTTTTTGTTTATGATTGCATTTTTGTTATTTAATTTTAAAATAAAGTATTCGTTTTCGGTTTATCAATTTTTTGTTCATGAGTCATTTCCGATTTTCCCAGGGCCTTTTTTAAATTAACTTTGATGCTTAAAGTTTTATCAAATAACAAACAAAACATTAGTATAAACATTAATAATCATCTTCAAAATTTTTAAGATTTTGTTACAAAAAGCTTCTCATGCGTATCTTTTGACATTGACATTCTAATCTATGTAATAATGAGAGATGCAATAGAAAATAAACGTTCGGATTCAATTGATCCCAATGGAGCAAACGCAATTCTTCATTTTTGATACAAAAAATTACCACAGACGCCTTCGTTTTTGGTTCTACTTGAATTTGCGACATGTTTTCTTCATCTGAACCTGTAACGTCATCCAGAAAGTCTTGTAAGAGCTTCTCAAAACTACGTCGCTTCTTGGAATTTTTTGAACAACTTCTTCCATTGGTTTTTCAAAATTTAGAGTTAATAAGACTTCAACTTAAACAAATTTCCACACTAATGATTGGCTAATCATCCTTAAAAAAAAGACATACAAAATCAACAAATAATATATAGTATGCCATAATCGCATGTAGAAAATCCATGTAAAATATGGAAAATTTTTTGCACATGTTAAAAGTGGAATATCAACTGTTTGATGAGAAAAATCGAATGTCGAACGTCCATGTAAAATGTGGAAAATTTTAAAACAAATTTTAATGTGTTATATATTACAAAGAAATCGTATGCCGATTGCCAAACGTAAAATGCTTTATGTCGATTTAATTTATGTAATGCTATTTATCCAATATAATAAGTGGAATTTTTTTGTCGATTGTAATTTGTAGCAAGTATAATGTATCCAAACCATGTAAATGGTGGACATGCCGCGTTAGACAATGCGCCATAAGCGCTTATGAATTATTTAGTTTGAAATTTACCATCTGAACATATTATTTTCTGATTTTGTCGATTTATTTTTGTAAATATATTTTATNTCATATATAAAAAATAAAATATATTTACAAAAATAAATCGACAAAATCAGAAAATAATATGTTCAGATGGTAAATTTCAAACTAAATAATTCATAAGTTCTTATGGTGCATTGGATAACGCATCGGTCTACAACGTTAAAGGTCTCAGGTTTTTTTTTCCTCATACTTTGTTTTTGGTTCAAGTCCTGGTTGAAGTTTTATTTTTTTGCACTTGAAAGTTTTATTTTTTTAAATTTTTTAAAATATTTTTTCCCATTTTTCCTGGTGCTGATAGCAAAAACTTTTTGTGGCATGTTTCTTATATTTTTACCCTGATTCATTTTTCGTTGGAATTTTAAAAATCCCTGACTGACAGTTCGCTACTAATCCTTGTAAGTGGTTTAGCGTCCCGGTACGAACTTGCAGGTCGGGGGTTCAATTCCTTTTGATAGATATGCTCATCCTTTTGAGGCAAAAATTGCTACTAACATCTACTGACAAAAACTTTACTAACACATCTAACAGTCAATGATGACAAAAAAGCGTCTCAACTTGAAGAGGAATCGACCCCATTTTTTTGTTTGGGTGATCCTCTTGCTGGTCCATCCCTTTACCAGCTGCGCCATCCGGGCGCTGTGAGAAGAATGTTTATTCACTTATGAGAGGAGAAATATGCATATGCACTCTTTCTTCACCTGCTGGCTGGCCGCATTATTAATCGATCGTCAGCCATTTCCTTTACTCCTTTTCTTTGAGTTGAAAGAACGCAACATGTGTTATCAATCAGCGATTGTTCCTTTTTCTCGAGAAAAATATTTTGACAATAATAGTTGTTGTTTTCCATAACGCCTTAAAATTAAATGATATTGCCTCCTTCTCTATTTGTTTCAAATAAATATGTGTAATAAATTATTGGCTTCGAAATAAAATTATACTTTTCACAGGAAAAATATAGTTCCTAGGCCGGCGCGCCTACGGCGCTATTTTTATGAAAAAAATAAAGTATGATCCAAGACCGACGCGCCTGCGGTGCTTTCCACTAGCTTTACAGGGTGTCCCAACCGGTCGTTCAGATTTGTTTTGCTTGTATCTTTTTAACTAATGCGTCATTTTTGACGGTTCTGGGCTCATTTTGTAGCTAAGCATATAGCATTTATGCCTGTTAAAAAAATTTTAAACATTTCCTTTGAAAATGTGAAGAAAAATTTTTGTAAGGGGGCCCCTTGATTTTTTTGTTTTTGTGCAATTTTTGTTTGGTTTCAATTTTGACTTTCAAGCAATGGTGTTTACGGATCCTGAAAAATTTGCATTTGTGGAGATTTTCATTGAGAAAGACCGGAGCTACGTCAGATTTGTTCTGCCCATTACGCTCTGCGCATTCGACAGCTTCTCGATCGGGAATTACCTGGTCGATGGATGGGTCGGGGATCGGCGTGACATCCAGCACCAGTCGCGTGGCCTCCGATATCACCTGATTTGACACCCCTTGATTTCTGGGTTTGGGGCCATTTGAAACAACAAATTTTTACCCAAGATTTCCGTCCAAGAACGATTGATGAGCTCAAGGATGCAATCCGGCGTGCGGTTACTGAGCTAAACGAGGACGAGGAATTGCACGTTCGAGTTTTTGGAGAGTTTCGCCGCCGGCTTGATGAGTGTGTTCGATGTGGTGGCCAGAGCGTGGAGCGCCGTTAATTTGTTAAGATTACCTCACGATCGGATGCATTTTGTTACTTGTTATGGTGGATAAATTGTTAAAATTTTAAAAAGTTCTTTTTGAAAAAAAAGAAAAACAAAAAATCACGTAAGGGGGCCCCCTTACTTTTTCTTCACATTTTCAAAGGAAATGTTAAAAATTTTTTTAACAGGCATAAATGCTATATGCTTAGCTACAAAATGAGCCCAGAACCGTCAAAAATGACGCATTAGTTAAAAAGATACAAGCAAAACAAATCTGAACGACCGGTTGGGACACCCTGTATTCATTAATTTTGAGATTTTTTGATTGTTTACTTTTGTATTTTGTGGGCAAAACGGAAAATCATTGTGTTTATTATGTAATGCTGGCGCATATTCTAAATCTACTTCCAAAATACATCCCTTATCCAATTTATTTAAATTTTTAATATATTTTTTTAATTCTTCAACAGTCATACATTCATTAAAGTTTTCTTTAAATTTCAATTCATCATAAGGTAATTTTTGAATCATTGCCCATCCATATAGATTATTCGCATCTAAATACATCAAATACTTGCTTATTTCATTAGGATTGTATTCTTTCATATATTTATTGTTGGCTTTTGCATATCTTTTTACAGCATTAACCATTCCACCTCTAATTCCTTTTTCAATAAATAGATACATGTCATAATTCTTAATTGTTTGTAATTTTATATCAGTTATTTTTAACATTGCATCCCAAGCTAATCCAGGTGCTGTATAAATATAAGCTCGATCCGAAGGATTGTCATTTTGGTAGAATTGTTTAGTTATTTTTAATTGGTCATCATTTAAATTTTTTGATAATGAATCTAGTGAAGAAGTCATAAATGAAAATGTATCTAAAAATCTGATTTCATAAGTTAATTTTGATTCAGCATTTCTTAATTTTTTATAACTAAAACTTATATATTTTTCTGAATTATTAGGTATAACAGTTATGTCTGAATGTTGAATAATTTCATCATTTATTGAACTCAAAATTAAATGAGAATCATAACCTTTCAGATTATGGAAAAATACTAGAATAAATCTACCTTTCTTTTTTGCTAAATTGCATTGATTACATAAAGGACCTCTAAATTCTCCACTAAAATGGTCATGATCTCTTACTTTGTAATTTACATCCGAATATGGTTGATTACATTCCGGACAAATAATGCTTTCATCAAATAATTTCCATTGTTCGCTTGTTAATTTTTTCATGACTTTATCTTCTAAATTTATTAAATAATCATACATCTTAATTATATACTCATTAAATTTTACATCAGCATTATAACCTCTATAAATCTCTATATCGACAATATTTCCATTGAAATCTACTACAATAGCACAAAAAGAAGACGCTATATGACTACCTTTAATTTCAGTCCATGATTCATTCGGATCATTACTTACTGAATCATATTTTTTAATTATTGACTCAAAGTCAGCATAAATTACATATGGAACTTTTTGAGATCTTTGAATATTTTTAAAGTATACATAGTCTTTTTTAGGTTCATTAAATTTAACAGGTTTATTTTTAGAACATTCTTCAATATGTCGTTCGTATTTTGATTTTTTGTGAAAATGAACAAGGCATCTCCTACAAATATACTTATGATGGTCTTGACTTATTTCATTATTCAATAACCGATTAATATTCTTAATCCAACAATAATGTGAATTAATACCTCCATGATTATCATCATTTTTAGTCAAAATCATATCTATAATTCGTTCTTCGGGAATTTCCGTTTGCTTCGAAATATAAATCGGAATAATTGATTTCTCTTGATTACTAAAAATGTTAATTGCTAAGTGATTAATTTTTTCAATTTTTGGAATATCAGATATTTTAATAGGGAAATTAATTCCATCAAAATTTAATTCATTTTCATATTTTTTATATTTGGATAC
Source organism: Acrobeloides nanus (assembly GCA_900406225.1). Taxonomy (NCBI): domain Eukaryota; kingdom Metazoa; phylum Nematoda; class Chromadorea; order Rhabditida; family Cephalobidae; genus Acrobeloides; species Acrobeloides nanus. The sequence continues at coordinate 16,306 of OZJO01021177.1, forward strand.
TCTTTCAGCATCTCTTTTAACTGGATGTAAACCGGCCAAAATAGCCCACATAAAATATTTATTATCTCTATTTTTAATGTTTATGATAGCTTTTTTATCTTTTATCCATTTTGGTAAATCTATATATGAGGCACCTCTAAATTGTCTATAAACATTTTGTGTCATTATTAAATGCTTTGGCCCTAAAAAAGAGTATCCAGATTTTATTCCTTTTAATGCCATTTTTTCAGTTTTTTCTTTCATTTCGTTACAGGCTGCTAAATAAAATTCTTCTTTATCGTCTTCTATTAATAATATTTTTGTTTTAGTAAGGATACCATAGTTAATTTTCTGATTATTTACTGGATGTATTAATTGTATTTCTAGATGAAAAGATACTTTTACATTTTTATCATTAATATCAGATAAGACCTGCCATATAATTTTTTTGAGGAAAATATCCAATTCTTTAAATTGTTTGTGACTTTTATTCTCATAGATTGTTAGTTTTGTAACAGTTTTAAACCTCTTACATTCGCTAAAAATTGATTTCTCAAATGGAAAAATGCCTTGTAAGTTTTCTACGTTATTGTCATTAGATTCGATAGTAGTTATTAGATTTGGTGCATTATTTAATCTATTTTGATTTTCGTTTATTACATTAAGACACAGTTTCTGTAAGGGTCATCAGAGGGCCGGAAACACGATATCTGGGAATTGGATGAAATAAAGCTGGAAAGTTGCGTTTATACCCATATAGTAAAATGGCATTCAACTTTTCCGATGAGACTTTCTAACTTGGGAGAAATCGGGGTCGGAATATGGGTAACTCACAAAATAGGCCTATTTTACTTTTTCCGCGATATCTTTTTTTCCTTGAGGATTCAATCGAAACTAACTTTATGTTTCTAATATAAAGTGGGGTCGAGGAATCTCCCTGTATAAAAATTTTGGCCTAAAGTCAACTCCTTCGAGGAGATCCGCCACTTTTGGATACCCCAAAAACCCTGTTTTTTGCGTTCGTCCTGGGCTATCTTCTCGAGGAGATACGAGATGGTCCTGAAGTTTGAATATGTTTTAGCTCTAACTCACCGCAACATTTTAAACTAGGTTTGGTTTCAATCTGAGGTTCACCCAAATTAGTTATAGTGATATGAAGATAGACAACCCCCATTTTGGGAACATTTTTCAAATTTTCTAAGTGCTACAGATCAGCCAAAATAAACTTTTGGGCCAAAATCAAAAATATGCTTGATGTATCTTTCCATGCCACACACTTTTAGCATTATTTCGAAAAAATCTGAGACACTTCATTTTTTGACCCCTGTGGGACCCCACATCTAGAGTCTAGAGATTACTTTGAAGTTTGATGGGAGCTACTTCGGCTCTTATTTGCCCCCATTGAACGTGGTCTAAAATCGAAAAATTTTATTTCTCAAAAATGACCCCATAGGGGGTAAATGAAATAAAATAATCGAATTATACTTGCCTAAGCCTATGCCTAAATCAATGCCTAAGACTATGCCTAATTGGATGTGGTTTAAAATAGAAAAAAATTTACTTCTCAAAAATGACCCAATAGAGAGTAATCGAAATAAAACAATCAAATTATCTCTGCCTATGCCTAAACCAATGCCTAAGCCTAATTGAAAGTGGTCTAAAGTCAAAAAATTTTATTTTTCGAAAATTTTCAAAAATGACCATATTAGGGGTAATTTTATGCGGGAAACACGTTGGCGATGTTATTTTTGCGTAAAAACGCGCTCCATTTTTTAGAAAATCGTATTTTTGCTTTTTCAACATTTGTACTTTCTTTGTCTTCAATGATTCTATAACTGATTCTATACTCGATGTTTAACTTTATGTTTTTTTACAATCATTTTTAAATTTTAATAAATAATACAGGTTGTGTCTAATGCTTATTTTAAGTTCTAGAGGGGTTTTCACGGTCGAAAAACGATTCTGATCGATTTGAACTGCTCCATATTGTGTTGATTACAGGGTGAGCCAAAAAAAAAACTGCACTTTTGCGGTTTTTTGGCGAAAAATTTTCAAAAATCACCAAGGGGTATTTTCATGCTAGATTGTGCGCATGATAATACTCCTTATAGGTGAATGTTGAACAAATTTTTCACCAAATAACGCAAAAGTACAGTTTTTTAGCTCATATTTTATATGTTAGTTGATCAAATGTATTCATGTTACAATCGGGTTACTATTATATTAATAAATTCACTTTTTTTACAAAAAAAAGTTATAAAAAATATGAATTTATGAAGGCAAGCACGATCTTTGACCCGCACAGCATTTTGCCAACATAATAGCATCTTTAAAATTTGTCCATAATTGTTGATTCTTAACACACATTGTTCCACCACCCCTTGCTGCTTGAGAGCTCTGAAAGATGATTTCATAAATAAAAAGTTTGTCAAACGTACCTGTCTATTAATATCTCCGATACAGACTATGGCAGAAGTAGCGCTAATACCCCATTTTGAATGGTCTCCTGAATTTACAAACGTTTTTCCAAGAATTTGAAGTCTGTCGACATCATAGACCTAAATTTGGCACATAAAATTTTTTTGAAGGACGATAGGAGCGTTACATTGTAGGCACCATTACAGGAAGGGCCTAAATCACCTTTTCCATTCAACCAAGTTTCGGCATAAAAAGTTTTTCGTAAAGTTGTAGCAACGAGGTCCGCGTAAAGATCTAAAAAAATGGTTTTATGCGATTTCAGAAATTTCAACAAACCTTTCCCAAACTTTTTATGCTTGGCGAAACTCGTAAATTCGGTCCCTCCTTTAGACATCAAATT
>OZJO01021190.1:0-12204 GCA_900406225.1 Acrobeloides nanus
TGTGCGCCACCCGGATTTGAACCTACGCCTTCAGAAAAATCCGCAATTCGGCATTTGCCATTTTTAGTGGCTTTTTTGAATGTTTATCGAAAAAATCGTTCTATTTCATCAAAATATGGTTAATGACGAATTTTTTAAGACCAAAATCACCGGATTTGGCAATTGCAGCGCGGAGCCTATAGCTTTTGAAGTTGATGACCAAATTTAATGAGAACTTTCAAAAATTTTTTGTAGTTTGTAGTCCAAATACAAAAATCTAAAAACTACAAATCCGCAACTCGGCATTTCCGAAAAAACAGCCTTTAATTTGGGGATTTTTTATTTAAATTTTTCGACAATTTTTATGTTATTTTTAATAAAATGTTGTCAGCGTAAAAATCAGCAACTTTATTGAAAATCAGCACTTTTCTGATAATTCAGCATATTTTTTATTTTTCAGCTATGGCACCTCAAAATCAGACTTTGCTGAAAAATCAGCAGATATGGCACCCCTGCACTATATAAAGGCGCGATTGAAACGATTCAACGTCAAGTTCATCGTTTAGAAGAAAAATGAGTAGCCGATCATGGGTCCATCCAAAATGCTATTTTCTGATCCATCACTACTCTATAAGAAAAAATTCTACAAGGTCGAATTTAGGATCTCTGATAAACAATTTTTGAATTTGAAAAATTTACCCCGCGGGATCGAACCTAATGTACTATTTGTATTCAATTTCTGTGATTTTCAGTTTATTTCAAGAATTCAAAATGTTTCCAATTACAGATTTCAGTGTAACGAGCCCAATGGTTTGAAACTTATCGTAGAAGGAAAGCGCAATGGAAAAGAAGCATTGTTCCGATTGCATGTAAATCGCGCAGTAAGTTTTTTTTCTTTTTTATGGATGTTAAGCGTACCTTGGTTAAAGATATTTTTTAGCGAAGACTTATCCGTTTTTACTCAAGCTTTGCGAGCATTATCAAGTTCCGATCGTCTTCAAACAATGTGACAAGTTGATTAAGAATGATATAGCGCTTCTGGGCCATTGGCCAAGAAGCGCTATTTCGCTGATACGTATAAGCTTCCTGAAACGAAGATATGCANGGAAAGCGCAATGGAAAAGAAGCATTGTTCCGATTGCATGTAAATCGCGCAGTAAGTTTTTTTTCTTTTTTATGGATTTAATCATGCGCATTTTAATATCTGGTTGTCCATTCGGAAATGTTTCATTATATGCTCATGGGCAAGAAAACAAAAAAGTGATGTTATTCTTGAAGGTACGATGTATGAATTCGTGGCATAGGTGCACAAGTAGGGGGGGGGGGGACAATTTTCCTCAAGTACGACATGTTTTTGATCTTTTTTTTGGTCGCCAAACGTAAAAATTTCGTATTTTTGGTAAGCCACCACCCCCTTGTGCACCTATGATTCGTGGCACTTCTTCAAGTCATTTATCCGCCACATGAAGAACCTACAGGTACGCTTGACTTAGCGTACCTTGGCTAAAGATATTTTTTAGCGAAGACTTATCCGTTTTTACTCAAGCGTTGCGAGCATTATCAAGTTCCGATCGTCTTCAAACAATGTGACAAGTTGGTTAAGAATGATATAGCGCTTCTGGGCCATTGGCCAAGAAGCGCTATTTCGCTGATACGTATAAGCTTCCTGAAACGAAGAATCTCATTTATACCGACAANAGTTGATTAAGAATGATATAGCGCTTCTGGGCCATTGGCCAAGAAGCGCTATTTCGCTGATACGTATAAGCTTCCTGAAACGAAGGTATGCAAATAATTTTTGCCTATCAATATTTATTAAAAGAATTTCAAGTCAGAAAAAATACTTAAATTTGAAAAAGAATTTTATTTATATCATTTGTGGAATTTAAAAAATGAAAGGCAAAAATTCTACTGAAGGAGGTCATATTGAGGAGGGAAAATCAACTGATTGGGGGGACCATTTTTTGCAACTTTTATGTATTATATACTGTTATTTTTATTAAAAACTTCTTTAAGAATCTCATTTATACCGACAAAAAGACTCAAGGAATTGGAAAATGAAAGCGCGATGATGATTTCAGATCTCCGTCATTGAATTATGAATATAAAAATATGATAGTTGTGTTTATGATAATTTTTGAAAATTTATGGAGGTATTCACCAAAAAAACGGGCATTAGTTGTAGGTCTCGGTAGCACAATGGTAGTGCTCTTGGACGGTAGCCAGGAGGTCCGGGTTCGAATCCCGGTCGGGTCCGAAAACTTTTGCCTAATTTCAAAAAGTTGTGTTTATGATAGTTTGTAAATGTTATGTATATATGTTATAAATGAAAATATTTTATTGGGTTAAATAAATAAAAGATATGTATCTGATAGTTTTAAGTTACATTTTACAATAAAGTTTTAATAAAGAACATTGAAAAAAAATGCTACTGAAAATATAAAACTCTTAAAAAACGAATTTTTTAACGTCGAGAGATAGAGAGTCTACTCTCAATCCTCTCCCCCACAACCTTCTCTTCCCCTTTCTTATCTTGCAAGCGAAATTTTTAACCATGTTTACATTTTTTTTAAATGTAAAGAGATGCTTTCTTGACAATTCGAAGATCCCAGGGACTAGTGTTAACCGGTTCAAGGGAGCTTCAATTTGAATTTATTTATCGAGATTAACGAATGGGTAAGTTTTTAAGAGTCAGAATCGGGTGACAAAAATTCAAAAGCTTGTCCGAAGCTCAAAAACCCGATTTTACGCTGATTTTTTGAATTTTTTTAACCAGTCTTGTGTTATTTGCAGGGAAAATCGAATGTTCTAAAGGACAACAATTTTTTATGCTCTCTTTGCTAGTCAAATTGTTTTTATTTTCGTTTAGATTTCGAAACGAATAGCCTGTTTTTATAAATACAGTCTTTTAGTGAAAATTACAATTTTTTAATTACGAAAATTTTATGTTTCAATTTTTGTTCATGAAAAATCAATTTTTTTAGTTTAAAAAATGTCCGATCATGATGAAACAGAAGCATCTTCATCTACCAAAAAGCCGATTTTAATTTCTACAGCCGCAACGTTGCTTGATCTCAAAGCAGATTTATTAAAACGCACTAAAAACCTCAAGAAAACCGACTATTCTGACACTTACGTCAATCGAACCAAAAACAGCTTGCTCATCGTTACGAAAGAAGAGAAGAAGACCCAAAATGAAGTAAAAAGTGCTCGCCATGCTCGAATTGCTCATAATGAGGCTTTATTGAAAAAAGAAGAGGAAGCATATTTGAAGCAGCGGCAGATTTTGGAGCAGAAAGCAGCGGCCTATGAAAAGTTGAGTCGTGGTGAAAAAATGGTTAGAGAAGATGGCACTACGGCAGAGTTTTTGGTGAACTTCCAGGAAAAGGTCAAAGAAGTTGAAGCGGTGAATGAAGAGAAGCGCAAAAAAGAGCTCAGGCCGGTGGAGAACGAACCAGAAGTAGTGGAGTTCAGACCGGACCCGTTGATCGTGCATTATGATCACAATGAGGATAAGGGCAGAATTTTTGGACCATCTCATATCAAGCTGTCTCATTTGAATGAAGAAGAGCGTGAGAAACAGATACGGGAGTTGAAGGAGATGACCGAAAAGACTAAAGAAACGAGGCTGAAAAGAAAGAAACAGAAAACTGAAGAGGAGAAGGCGATCCAAACTAGATTGAATGCTATCAGGTAAGAAAAAAAATTCAATTTTTGAGCAAAAATTCGATTTTTCAATAAAAAATTGCTAAATCCTATTCTATCCTGAAAAATCCTGAAAATCCTATTCTATCCTTAAAATTTTTTGAGCAAAAACCCATACCTTTTCTTCTAAAACACCATTTTTTTAGAAAACGTAAAGGCCTCCCACCTATCGAATCCGATGACGAAGAAGACAAAAATGAGGAAGAGACAAACATAGGTCCTGCTATACCCAAGGAACTTCAAGATATTCCTCTACCCGAAGGTGAACCAGACGATACATCATCTCCAGCCAAGAAACCCAAACCAACTGTTCGAGAATGGGATCGAGGAAAAACTGGCTTCGGCTACCAAACCTGGGTCAAAAAAGAACGTGAGAAGCGCGACGATGATTTCAGACCACCGTCATTTTATTATGAATAATACAAATGTGATATTTGTGTGTATTATAATGTTATTTTTTAAGTGTTATATACCTTTATAGTTTGTAAATAAAAAGTATATTTATGGTGATAAATAAATTGTTTTATATAGTCTGGTAGTTTGTTATATGTAAATGTTATTTGCATGGTCTACCTGTTTTTTGCTATGAAGTTATTTTTCGTCACAAATACAGGGTGAGCCAAAAAAAAAAAACAGTACTTTGGCGTTTTTTGGTGAAAAGTTTTTTTTCAAATTTTTTTCCAAAAATCACCTATAAGGGGTATTTTCATGCGATTTTTGAAAATTGTTCGCCAAAAAACGCAAAAGTACAGTTCTTTGGCTCATTCTGTAGTCTCAGCTCAGTCGGCACATACAAATTGGCGTTTTTTCAGCTCGATTAGAAAGTTTAGCACTACATACTAAGGATTAGCGACCCCACGATTTTTTCAAAAAAATTTTTTATCTTTTTTCTTTGGAAATGATCTTTCTAGGGGTAACTTTATGTGGGAAATCGATTGTGCGCATTGACAAAACATGAAAATGAGTTTTTTTGTCCTAGAGCCTTATTTTGTGACATTTTTCGATTTCCAATTGAACAATTTAGTGATGGCTAAAATCAAAAACAGGAACAAACCGAAGAATAAGCAGAATGTAGCGAAAAAATTGCACAAGAAGTTGAAAAAGGAGAAAAGGCCATTTGAAAATGCACCTATTGCCAACATTTCGAGTGCTGAAGACGTGAATTTGGTCACAAAGAAGAAAAAGAAGCGAAACAAGAAAAAAGTTCAAGAAAATGGTGTTTTATCACCTGTCCAATGGCTAGATGAGCCTGGAAGCGGTTCAACTGGAGGAGGAAAAACGGCTCCAATTCCTGTAAAAAAGTCCAAGAAGAAGAAGAAAAAGGCTAATCAAAAAAAGCAGAGTGAAGGGTTAGAAAAGCAACAAAATGGCTTAGGTATGAAAGATAGAAAAAACGACGAATACATTTTTGTAATAATATAACATTGTAAAAATTGGTTATTGGTCGTTTTTTCTATTAACACATTTTTGTTTCAAAATCAATTTTTTAACAACATTTGGCTTGGATAAATTTGTACAATTCATTTTACTTCAACTCATTTTTAAGCTTTTGTTGAAATTTACCCACAATTTTTAGTCTCACAAGAACCTGAACCCAAACCAGTCAAGTCTAAACAGAAAAAGAAGAAAGCTAAACAAGTAGAATCCGAAAAAAACACAGAAAAACCAAAGAAGACCAATAGCTCATCTCATAATAAAGAGTTGAAGGCGTTGATCGAGCAAGATCCCGAGCTGAGCAAATTTCTACAACAGGAAGATGCTGATTTGTTGGACTTCGATGTATCAGATGTCGAGAGCTCAGATGATGACTCGGCTGTTGTTGCCGGTAGAAAATGAAGAGGATAAAAAATTGGCTGAATACATCTTAAAAAATTTTTATGGCCGATTTTTTGTTCTTTTCAATGTCTAGACGATTAAATTTTGCATAAGCAACTCATTTTTAGACGAAGAGCCAGAAGAAGTGGACGAAATCGAGTCTAAACTTTCCGACCAAGCCTCGTTTAAAATCAAAACGAATGTATTGGGTGAAAAAGTTGTGNAAACATGTAACATGTTTTCACTTTTTGTCGAAACTTGCTACACATGATAGCTCATTTTGTAGATCTTGGCCTAAACAACAACTTTTGTGATGGTGTATAGCAAGTTATTTTGAAATTTTTTTAGAAAAATCGAAATATGTAACAAGATTTTGAAACATGTTACATGTTTTTATGACGCAAAACATGTAACATATTTCAAAATCTTGTTACATATTTCGATTTTTCTAAAAAAATTTCAAAAAAACTTGCTACACATCATCACAAAAGTTGTTGTTTAGGCCAAGATCTACAAAATGAGCTATCATGTGTAGCAAGTTTCGACAAAAAGTGGAAACATGTTACATGTTTATATCACTGCCCCCGATAGAGGGTCATAAAAAATTTTTCGGAACTCGGGACTTGCGCCAATCGATTCCTCGCATACGAATTAGTCTACAAACGATGTTTTGAGAAATTTTTAGAAACAAATTTTTTTCTAAAAAATTTAAATTTTTGGTACCAATTTGGTACCGGTGCGCACAAATGGGTTAAATTTTGCATAAGCAACTCATTTTTAGACGAAGAGCCAGAAGAAGTGGACGAAATCGAGTCTAAACTTTCCGACCAAGCCTCGTTTAAAATCAAAACGAATGTATTGGGTGAAAAAGTTGTGGATAGAGAATTGTTAAAATCCTTACAAGAAGTTTTCATAGAATCGAACCCAAGCAGGAAGTCACTGGCTAAAGCCCTAAAAATTGCCGTGAAAGCGTTTAGGTCTTGTGTGGCCAGGATTGGTGGAAACGTCGAAGAAACTACGGATATTGCTGTTAAGGACGAGAAAAGTATGTCTTGGTTGTTGATTTTCAAAATCCTACTACATAAAATTAGCTTTAAAAAAAATCGATCTTTGAACCTCAATTTGGCTCGAAAATCGATATTCGAGCTCTAAATTGACTCAAAAATCGATTTAACTTTCAGTTTTTTTCCAAAAATTGTTTTTTATAGGATTACAGATTATAACGGCAATTTTTAAGCTGAAAACCATCAGAAAACGATTTTTTTAAAATGATTATGGTGAAAAAATTGAAAAATTTTCTGTAGGGCACCTAAGCCATACTAGTACTTAAACTTGTTCATTCTATTTTTTCAGTATTTGATGCGGTAATCCGACTATGCTTCGCTCATTTGGGACGTGCATTGCTGACCGTACTTACTCCGTTGAAGGAAGAGGAGAAATCCTCCCAACAAAAAGAGGCGTCGAAGAAAAAGAAGCCATCCACTAAACCGCCATACAAGTATTGGGCAGTGCATCGGCTTTTGGTGAAGGACTACTTGCATTCTATTTTATCGGTAGGCGTGAAATAATTTGTGCTTTGTCACAAATTATTTCATGCCTACCATGAATAGAAATTTTTTAGTTCCTTAATGAAATTCAAACGGACGATGTGGTGATTTCGACTGTGCGTGCTATTGTTGACCTGATTCCTCTATACATACATTTTTCGAAAATGAGTAAAAATATGATTAAGGTGTTGTTAAAAATTGATTTTTTTTTTAAATTAGAGTTCCCAGATTTTTTCCTTTAAAAGCAATCCGGACTTAAAGATAATCTGTTAAAAACCGAAAATAAATTTTGCCCATAATTTTTATGCTAGTTTTTAGGCCTTAGTGCGAGTCTGGAGCCGAAACTCTGAAAATTGCAAGTGTATTGCTTTTGTGGCATTGTGCAAACTAGCAAGGCTGGATAGAAAAATGTACCCGGTTGTCTATAAAGTATGTATACAAGGTGTTCCAAAAAATCCGTAATTTGGATATTTTTGGCGAAAAATTTTTTCACTCATTTGGGGTATTTTTATGCGAGAAATCGATTGTGCGCATCGAAGACCCTTGAAAACGCCAACCATACCGTGAAATACCCGATTTCGTATTTTCAAGTAGAAAAAACTTATCTAAAAAACTGAAAAAAATGGCCAAATGACGGTGTTTTTTGGAACGTCCTTTACTCTTAAATTTATTACGCCTATTTTTATAGCAATGCTATGTGGCCTATATATCGAACTCGAAGCTGGTCTCGGAAGAAACCCTACCGTTGATTTCTTTCATGTGGAGATCTTTCGCCGAGCTGACTTTACTAGACCCGGCGTTGGCCTATCAATATGCTTTTGTGTATATCCGACAGTTTTCTCTACATTTGAGGAATGCTATGATTGCTAAACGAAAGGACTTGATCAAAACCGTTTATAACTGGCAATTTATTTCTGGTCTAAAGCTGTGGACGGAGACGCTAGTTGTTGCTTCGGAGCGGAATCATTTCCAAGGTGCCGCAGCTTGGCTGAAAGAGCTAATTTATCCGCTTATTCAGATTATTGTTGGTGTTATGAAGTTAGTTGTTATCTTATATTTTAACAACCAAACAATTGATCTTGAACTCAATTTTGAGTTCAAAAATTGATTTTGAATCTAATTTTCAAATTAAAAGAATGCATTTCATGGAATGTTTAACTCTGAAACAACCAAAAATTGAATTTTTGAGCTTAAAAATGTAAAAATATTTCTCATAAACGAGTTAAAATTGTTTTTTAGCTCAAAAATAAACTTTCTACCGACTTTCAAGCTCAAAAATCCAACTTTCTTATATTTTTGAGCTCAAAAATGAAAATCAATTTTTTAGAATCAAAATCATTAAAAAAAATTGATTGAGCTCAGAAATTACTTAAAAAGATTATTTTTCCAGAGTATTTCCTATTGTTCGCTACTTGCCATTGCGATTCCATTGTGTGAAAATGTTATTGCAACTCCAAACAAAATGTGATGTTTTCATACCAACTCTGGGATTTTCAACAGAAGTATGGTTAGGGGGAAGGGAAAGGAATACTCTACAAGTTACAAATAGTGACAACAATCCTTCCCACTCGATAGAAGTACGCGAATTTTGAGCACGTACAAAATTGTTCATAGTGACAAAATTTGTCTCTCTGTTGTCACAATGAACAATTGATTTTTTGCTCAGGCTGCGTTCAAGCATGTCAAAAAAGTTATCAGTTGTCACAAAGTTGTCAAAAAATGTAACTTTGCCTGATTTTCAATAAAATCGTGTTTATTGAAACGATTGTTATGAAGCATACAATTTTATTGATTTTTTTGCTTCTCGACCACTAAAATTTAAAAACACTAAAATTTCATGACTAATCGTTTCAATAAACGATTTTATTGAAAATCAGGCAAAGTTACATTTTTTAACATGCTTGAACGCAGCCTCAAAATCGCATATTTCTAGCCTTGATAAGGATGATCACTTTCCTAACTAGTGCATCTCTAGTATGGCCATACGAAAATATTTTACAGAGCCAAAAAATCGTACGTTTGCGTTTGTTGGCTATTGATTAAAAATTTTTTCAAAAATTGCATGAAAATACTCCTTATAGGTGTAGATGATTTTTGAAAAAAAATTGTACCAAAAAACGCAAAAATACGGTTTTTTTGCTCATCCTGCAAGGATAAAAAAGGATCAATTTGTGGATATTTAAAAGCTATATATGTTGTATAAAAACTTGAAATTTTTTCGATTTTTCAGCTCCTCAACGACCTTGTTGAAATCGATTTGAAAAAGCCAAGTTTTGGAAAAGGCGCTGTGAAAGTCACGGATTTGAAGGAACTGCTTAAACTCTCCAAGGAAATGCTAGCCGACGCGGGTTATAGACAACTAGTGGCCCAGGAAATTTACCATCTTTGTCAAGAATCGGCTAATTTGATGGAGAAATCGGAATGCTCTTTTAATGAATCTGCGTCAATGGTTGAGACTTTCAAGGTGTGGCTTGTAAATTTTGATGTCGAAGAGTTAAAATTTGTTACAAAGAACTTTTATTGCTCAAAATATGGTCAAAAATCGACTTTTTTAGCTCAAAATTGACCCAAAAATCGGTTTTTTGGTTCAAAATCGATTTTATTGTTTTGTTAGTCATAAAATCGCATTTTTGGGCAAAAATAGTCATTTTTGGTGGAAAAATTGAAAAAATGAACATTTTTTGCAATTTTGGGCTCAAAATCGATGTTTAAAATTTCAATTTTTCAGGAACGGAGGCGGTTGCTTTCCTCCTCCTGACTACGCCACTGTTTTGAGCTCAAAAATATGCCCACGAACAAATTGTTGAGTTAAAAATTGAATCGAAAATAATGTTTGTCTCAAAATAATAACAAAAATCAATTTTTCACATGCATATTTTTTAGAAATTCTTCAAAGCCTGCAAAAATCCAGATCACAACCGGTTATTCCAGTCACTCTTCACCAAACTGAAAGACGAGAAAAAACTCCTAGAAAAAGTTCGCTCACGACCACCACTCGCTCTAAGTGAATCCGAAGAAAAGGAAATCAACGCCAACATAGAGGAAGCCCTCGACGACGTTGAAGCACTGGCCAAGGAAAACGGCTCCATGAAAGACCATATTATAGCAAAAGCGGAGAAGCTATGGAAGAAGCTCCCACAAAATTCGTCCGGTGGAAATCAATGGAAAAATAAACGGAAGTGGCAGAAAAATCTCAGTTACCAGGAGCCTAAGAAAGAAAAAAATTTCAAGAAGTTTAAAAGGGCGGATAGTAGTTTTATAGGATAATTGTTAAATTATGTTATATTATAGTATTGTATGGAAAATGATTTTTGTTGACTATTGTTATTTTGAATGAAAATAAATGTTTATCGAATGTTAAATTTTCAACATCCTACTATTTAAACTAGTATTATCGGGTGGACCCACATCAAAATATTCAAAAATTGTTGATGTTATAGAGGGAAATAATGGAGGTAGACTGGATATACAATTGCAAGTACAGTCAACGCTCGTTATAAGTCCCCGCGAATTTTTTTTGAATTTTCGCATCAATACACAACTTTTACTGATTCAGGGACGAATTTACATCATATTCATGTTTTCGTTGTAATACATAGATTTGCGACAATCGCAACTTTCAAATGGCTTTATCTTGAAAACTGCAACGATTCAGAGGTTGTCGTAAAAACAAAAAATGACCCATTTGTCATGAACTTTCGGAATATATTCAGACCTATTCAAAAATCATAAAAATATTATGGAAAAAATTCTCTCAACTCAATAAGAAATTTACAAAAACAACCGCGAGTGAAAATCATGAGTGATGTTGATGTGTTTTATTCAAATATATAAGACAATATAAGTGATCTAAGTGTTCATATCTACCCAACTTGCAACTACAAGTATCGCTCCCGTATCCTTACTCGTTCCATAGAACCCGATAAAACAATCTGCATAACTTATAAAATTCGTGCCGAGCATGCTTCTTAGGATATTTTTACCCGGACATCCATTAGGATGAGGAATAAGATCTAAAAATTTCACTTTTACCTCTATAACCCATATAAACTGGAGGACCGAGCGCCTCCGGCACTCTTATTTCCGAGTAGTATAAGGTTAGTACGAAGTTCGCCGAGTACACCTCGCCCTGAGTATCCTCGAATGCGCCTCGCGTACACCTCGGCTGCGCCTCACGCAGAGTACGTCTTGGCTGCGCCTCACACCGAGTATCCTTGGATGCGCCTTGCGTACGAATGCCGGACAGTTGGTCGACCCGGACAATTGGCCGACCGGACAGTTGGTCGACTCGGGCCAAAGCCTAGACCTAAGCCAAGACCTAAGCCTAAGGCCCCTGTCCGGGTCGACCAAGTGTCCGATAACGCTTGCGTACACCTCCACTGCGCCTCATGCCGAGTAAGCCTCGCCTCGAGTACGCATCGGCTGCGCCTCGCCCCGAGTATCCTCGGAGGCGCCTCGGGCTAAAATACCCAATTTGGCAACCCTCGAATTTCGAAAAAATTTTTGCGGCAAAATATTTCTCGCGACTAGATAACAACGATTTGCCTCTAAAAAATTTTCGGAAAGTATAATTTTAAGAAATTATAGTACCATGAACTTTGGCCTAGTAACCCCCTAAGGTTAAGGACCCCACGTTCATTCTAGTTGATTTCTGGCTATACGAGGACTAGGCCAAAGGTGTCAAGCTATGGACTATCTTCGGATCAAGACCTCCCAAACATATTTTACAGTTTATTTGGTTTACGTCTTTACACTTAGAAAAATTGAAAACAATTTTGGGACCTGAAAAATCTCGATTTTTACGATTTTTTGTTTTGTTTTTAATTCTAAAAATCGAAGAAAGAGGTTTGGACGGAGATTCTTTTTTTGTTCTCAAGGGGAGTGCACCATCTACTCAAATATGTGGCTGCTTTTGGCCAAATGTATGTTCTCGTTTTTTTCGCTGACCATCTTTCCATGCAACACCCCTCTAAAAATAACGCTTTTTTTAAGACGAAAATCCAAAACAGGGCCGGGATAGAAAATTAAAAAAATTTTTTTAACAAGTGACCCTTTAGGGGTAATTTCATGCGGGGAATCGATTGCGCGCATTCCTGAACCTTGAAAACGCTTCCTTGACCCTGATTCAGGGAAGGAATCGGTGTATTGAAGCGAAAAT
>OZJO01021193.1:0-35245 GCA_900406225.1 Acrobeloides nanus
GTACTGTACCCCCCTAATTCGTCGTATCGGGGGAAAAATTAATGGACCAATTCGTATTTGGGAAGCCGCCCAGACTGGATTCGTTGTTTTTTTTTGGTCGACAGTAACCTTTGGGACCAATTCGTATTTTGGGGCTCAGTACCCCCTGCTTGCCCATGTATGAGTGTTCCTGTATGAAAACAATTCTTACGATTGTTTTTCTTAGCTTCGTCCATCTCGGAGCATAAAATTTCCCGCAACTTCTCATTTTTTTCTTGTTTATAAACTTTCATGAAGCACTGTTGCACACGAGCATTTGCCGAAACAAGCTTCTTATTCGAAACCAACACAAAGTTCTCTCGGAGCATAGCTTTGGCCAAATTCTGAATGCTCAGTTCAAAAGTGGCGCTGAACATGAGAGTCTGGCGATTTTCTTTCTTAAAATTTTCAATTTAAAAAATGTGTAAAAATTTTACGCTAGGAAAGCCATGCACGCCAGCAATGTCATTCAATTCTTGCATGAAGCTTTCATCCATCAGGCGATCAGCTTCGTCCAAAACCAAGAATCGGATTTGGGAGGTAAGGACCTAAAAAATTGAAAAAAATGTATTTTTTGTTAATTTTTTAGTTCTTAAAAATATTGAAAATAGAAAAAATTTTGAATGTGAAAAATGGTTATAAAAAATCTAAAATTTACCAACATGTAATAAAAAATTCGAAAAATACGTAAACATCTTTCATGTTTTGCAAAAGAAGTCACATATTCCCATTACCATAATCGATAATATATAAAAAATTGAAATTACAAATTATAGTAATTTTATCATAATTTGTAAGCGCAATTGTACAGTGATTACAAATTATGACAAAATTATCATAATTCTTAACCACAATTTTACAGTGATTACAAATTATGATAACTTTATCATAATTTGTAAGCGCAATTTTACCGTGATTACAAGTTATGATAATTTTATCATAATTTTTAACCGCAATTGTACAGTGATTACAAATTATGATAAAATTATCATAATTTTTAATCACCAATCTTTTGATATTAGCGATTATGATCATGGGAACATATAGCATCTTTTACAAGTGTGACATGTTTCGAAGAAATATTTCATTTTCATAAAAATTTTAAGTTTTTTTGTGATTTTTTATCGAACTGTTTAATTATGTGTATACTTTTTTATTATTAGTTTAATTTTTTGCAAAAATTTTTCTAAAAGTTCAAGTTTGTTAATTTTTTGCGATTTTTTAAATTTTTCTTGTTTTAAAATTTTAACAAATTTGAAATTTCCAACAAAATCCTTACATCAGCATTTTTAATGAACATCTTCAGACGACCTGGTGTAGCGCACAAAATATCGCAACCTGCTTGTATCTCATTAATATTCTGCTTGACATTGTAGAAGCCATAAGCTTTGGCAATCGAAACATCAAATTCTAAAATTTTTCAAAAAAATTTTTTTTTAATTTCTTACGGTCGGCAAATTTTCGGCCTTGTTCATAAATCTGGAGGACCAGTTCGCGTGTTGGTGCGATGATGATGGCGAACGGCGAAACTGGATTAACTCGTTGCATTTCAGCTTTGAGCTTGATGATCTTGTTGATTATGGGGAGTAGGAAAGCTGCGGTTTTGCCAGAGCCGGTTTCTGCATGACCCAATACGTCAAGTCCTAAAAATTATATTATATTGTCTCAAATTTGGCGCCAGCAGCATCTCCGAAAAAAATTTTTTTGGAATTTTCACAAAAATAACTTTTCTAGGGGTAATTTTATGCGAAAAATCGATTGCGCACATTCCCGAAGCTTGAAAATGCTTCCTTGACCTTGATTCAGGGAAATAAGAGTGTGTATTGAAACGAAAATATGAAAATTCGCTTCAACACACACTCTTATTTCCCTGAATCAGGGTCAGGGAAGCATTTTCAAACCTTGTCAAAAAAAATTTTACCATCCATTATAAGTGGAATGGAATAAGCTTGAATGTTGCGCGGACGAATGTATCCAGATCGTTCTTGCACATTATTGTAAAGCTTTTCTTCGAAACCTGCGTCTTTCCATGTGCTTGAAAAAAATTTACTTTTTAATTTTTGAAATTTTTCTTACTCCAATTTGGGATAGGCTTCTTCTCCAGATCCGCCAGTGACGGTAATTTCTTCGTCCTCATCAACAACTACGCGGTACAGATCTTTATGACTGTTGTCTTCCAAATAGAGATCATCGATTTCGCGTACCTCTGGGACGTGGTTGCGATTGATTGGTTCTTCCGAAGGATCTAGGCGACTTCCTAAAAGTTGATTAAATTGGATAATTTTGAAGAAAAATTTTTTTGCAAAAAATAATATTTGTAAGGCAAATTTAAAAAAAATCTTAGCGCAGAAAGCATAGTCTAGTGGATAGCATCACAGACTTCAAGTTTGAAGACCTGGGTTCAATCCCGTTCGGAGCCAAATCTTTTTGCATTTCCAACTTTATATAGACTTAAAAAGTCGACAAAATTTCGAAAATGGTGTAATTTTTTTTTAAATTTGCATACCAGGTCTCTCGGTAATTGGTTCGGGACATTCATCTTTCCTATGACCTTCTTTGCCACAATTGAAACAACCACGACCACGATTACTACTTGGCTGCTTTTCAGGACAGTCGGAACTTCGGTGGCCTTCTTTCTGACAAGTGAAGCAAGTGTTGCTACCACCGCCACCAAAACCACTAAAACCTCCTCGACCTCCGCGGCCACCTCGGCCTCCACGTCCTCGGTCACCGCCTCGTCCTCGACCACCACGACCTCCTCCGCGCTCATTCCGGTGGTCGCCAAAATCATTGACATCGTCCCAACCAGCGGCTGTGACGCCTGGAAATTTTTTATTATTATCAATTTTGTGGAAAAATCTATACTTCGACCGCCACCTCCAAAACCATTTCCTCCAAAACCTTTGCTTTCGCTAAGGCTAAAATCCCCCTCTTCTCCATCGTTTTTATTGTTAAAACCGTTGGTAGAGTCTTCTTCCTTGTTTAAAGATGAACCTAAATTTTTTTAATAATCATTTTGATATTTTTTTATCAGATATGATATGGAAAGGGTCCGTCACATGGCCTAGTGGTTAGATGCGAGGACTTATAGGTCGTGGGTTCGAATCCCGGTCCGAAATTCACTTTTTATCCGATCTTAGTAGCTTAGAAAAATCACATAGCCTAGTGGTTAGTGTGCGAGGACTAGTGGTTAGTGTGCGAGGATTGCACTTATAGGTCGTGGGTTCCCATCTCTTTTTATCCGATTTTGTTAGCTTAGAAACAATATAATTTTTTTCTTACCTCGATAAGTAGCACCAAAATGACCACCACGATTGGATGGCTTGTGCAAAAATTTTGTGGGCTTGGCTTCAGTTTCATTTTCTTTGTTATCCTCATTATCCAATCCTGCGTTAGGACTTACACCGCGAGCGGTTGAAGCATCTCCGAAACCACTAGGTTTGAAGTTTTCGTCATTGGGTTGGGAATTTGACGGAATTGGTGAAGGGCCAAATCCACCGCGCCCACGTCCACGGCCAAAACCGTTGGCTCGAAACTCTGTGTTATCACCTAGAAAAATTGAAATAGTGAATTTTGATGAAAATTTTTTGGACGCAAATTTTGATTTTTGATGCAGGTTGGCGAAAAACCGGGATTTTTTTGAAAATTTCACAAAAATAACCCAGTTTTTCGAAGCGAGAATTCGATTATATGCTTTCTTGACCATGTATTGGCCTATTTTCGCTTCGATAAACACATCTCTTCCCTGAATCAGGGTTAGTGAAGCGTTCAAAAAAGTTTTTTGGGCCACCCTGTTATTTTTCGGTCTTGTTTACCTTCATTAGATTGGTGTTGAGTAAGACCTCCTCGTCCGAATCCAGTTTGGCCTAAAAAATTTTTTTAATTTTTAAAATTTTTTTACCTCCTCGACCTCGTCCACGGCTAAAACCTTGAGAAGCAAAACCATCTGCATTCTTTTCTTCAAGGTCAGAGCTAGATGATTGTGCTCCTCCTCGGCCACCTCGGAATCCACCACCTTGAGGAGCACTTTTAAAGCCACTTTGATCTTCGAATCCATTTTCTTCGCCTTCCCGAAAGTTGTTTCGTTGATATCCTCCACGTCCGCCATAACCATTTTCTTGGGATTGGAATCCAAAGCCTCCACGACCTCCTAGATTTGTTTTATGTTACAGGGTGATCAAAAAAGTGCACATTTTGAATTTTTACATGAATTGCGACCGAAAAATTTTAGTTAAATGCGACAAACAAAATGACACCAAAACTTTCCAATTTGAAAATTGTTTTGGGTTATTGAAACGAAAATTCTGATTCATGTTTTCGTTTCAATAACCTAAAACAATGTTCAAATTGATGTCATTTTGTTCGCCTCATTTAACTATAAAAAATTATAGCTACAATACAATGTTCATTTTATGAAAATTTTAAAAATCGATTTTTCCGCAACAAATTCAAAAAAGTTTGTGTATTACAACGAAAACATGAACTTTCAAACGCAATTATATCGAAAACTACAATGATTCAAAACATGCCGTAAAAACCAAAATGTCCATTTTTCATGAACTTTTCGAATATCAATAAAAAATGGCAACTTTTTTCCCATTGGACTGGTCCTTTAAAAAATATTTCCTTACCGCGTGCGCCACCTCCTCCGCGTGAAAAACCTCCACCATTGTCATCGTTGTCGAATCCACCTCCACGTCCACGTGCAGAAAAAGCATTTCCACGGCCACGAGGTGCCCCACCAAAACCGCCACGACCACGGGGAGCATTCCATGGGTCAGCATCAACATTTTCATTTACAAGTGGTACATCTGGGCCAATAGATGGAGTAGAAGCTGTTGCTGGTGTAGCTCCATACAAACCACCTCGGCCTCCATATGAGCCGCCTCGTCCTCCCATATTTCCTCGAGATGCCATATTTTGATATGGTTAATAATATAAGCAAATGAAGGTTTGTGAAATAGCTAAAAGATTTACAGGTTGAGCAAAAAAGCCGTACTTTTGCGTTTTTTGGTGAAAAATTTTCAAAAAATTTTTTTTCAAAAATCAACTATAAGGGGTATTTGCATGCGATTTTTGAAAAAAATTTTCAAAAAGTTTGATAAAGCGTAGCAAAGTGGTAAAGCTCGCGCTTTGCGATCGGGGTCGAACTCTCCCCGAAGGGCGAGAGTTCGATCCCGATCGTGTCAAATTCTTTTCTACTCATCCAAAAAACTTCTAATATGACAAAGAGAAACAAGATTGCTATCAAATTAGACCAAACTATCATAAACAGATCTAGCAAATAAACAACTTTTACAATATTCAAATGCTCAAAGAAAAATGAAAAGCCGATAAAAGAAAAAGTTGATCTGATAACAACATGACCAATATGGCATCTGTTAAAAAAGTTGTTAGGAATGCTTAAACGAAGATGCCCTCAAGATAAATTCTTTTTTTTGAAATTTTTTTGCCGCTTTTTTACAGTTATAAAAGTGACAATCATAGGTTACCAGGGGGGTACAGTACCCCATCACCACTCATCGTCGGACCTTCCGCCTTTATAGTCATTCATCCATCCATCATGAGGGTTCGTGTACCCTCCCCCTTCCAATTCATTCATCATATAAATTTTTGAAAATTTTATCATGTACCCCCTTGAAAGGCCATTCATCCATCCACCCTGAGGGTCCGGTGTTCCCCCCTACTAGTAAACTATGGTGACAATCTTGTCATCGGCCAGAAATATGCGAATTTTGAATCCGAACATACAATTGTTCATGGTGAAGCTGCGTTCAAGCATGTCAAAAATGTAACTTTACTTGATTTTCAATAAATTCGTGTTTATTAAAACGATTAGTTATGAAGTATAAAATTTTATTGGTTTTTTTGCTTCTCGACCACTAAAATTTTATGCCTCATGACCAATCGTTTCAATAAACATGATTTTATTGAAAATCAGGCAAAGTTACATTTTTTGACATGCTTGAACGCAGCCTGACACAAGAGACAAGCTTATCATTCTGGGACAAAATTGTTACCATTTTGTCACTATGAATGTTCGTGCTCAAAATTCGCATAGTTCTCGCCGGTGACAAGGAGTGTCACTTTTTATATATAAAGAGTGACAGAAAGCCACCCATCGGACGAGTGGCTTCCTTATTGGATAAGGAGGCCACCCGTCCGTTCTGGCAAGTTAAGCAACATTGGGCCCGCAGGTTCGATCCCGCTAGGGTAAATCTATTGATTTTCAAAAAGCTTTTTTTACAAAAATGAAGCAAAATTTTTTTGCTCTATTTTTTGCGAAAAAGTTTTACCCCAGTGGTAATCGAACCTACGGGCCCAAACTTGCTTAAGGGCCACTAACAAAAACAATAACCAAGACTCTGACAAGGACATTACGCGCTTACTCATTCAGAAATCAATGCGCAAGATGAAAACTTTCGAAAGAAAGAAAATTCGATGGCATAGCTTTTTTATTTTACTTTCAAAAAAGGTCGACTAAGTGATAAAGTCAATAGAATAAAAATGTTGATAAGATGGCATCAAACTTTTTTCAGAAATCTAAAAAATATTTAGGCAAGGCTTCAGGCAAACCAAATAACCTAGAAATGTCAACAATTTGTTCCTTTTAATCAGATAAAATCTTAATAAGGTTTTCCGTAAAGATATGTGAAAGTACTTTAAAGGAGGGGGGTAACAATCATGACAGGATCTCAAAAGAAAATTTTTTGTAAAAAAATACTTTTCTAGGGGTAATTTTATGCGAGAAATCGATTCCGCGCATTCCCGAAGCATGAAAACGCTTCCTTCACCCTGATTAAGGGAATGGGAATGGGTGTATTGAAGCGAAAACCATACATTTTCGGATTTTTATAAGAAAACCATCGATTCTAAGGTTTTTCTAGGCGGGGAATCGATTGCGCGCATTCTCGAACATTTCTTGACCCTCATTCAGGGAAGAAATCGGTATATTGAAGCGAAAATCAATTTATTTACGTAAATATGTATCCTTTCCCTGAATCAGGGTCAAGGAAGCGTCTTCATGGTTCGAGAATGCTCGCCATCGATTCCCCGCCTAGAAAAACCTAAGAATCGACGGTTTCTTATAAAAATCCGAAAATGTTTGATTTTCGCTTTAATACACCCATTCCCTGAATCAAAGTCAAGGAAGCGTTTTCATGCTTCGGGAATGCGCGGAATAAATTTTTCGCATAAAATTACCTCTAGAAAACGTATTTTTTACAAAAATAAAAAAAAATTTTTTTTCGAAATCCTGCCATGATTATTACCCCCTTTAAAGGTTAGGTCGGTCGAGAAAAAGTTGCAATTTTTGTAAAAATTCATGAAAAATGGAGCATTTTTTGTTTTTACAGTAAATTCTGAATAGCTTTCGTTGTCGAGATAATCGCATGTGAAGTTGGCGATTTGAAATTCTGTGCATTACAAAACTTGCGTGCGAAATCGATTCCTCGCATAAAATTACCTTCAGATGGATGCTTTCCGGGTGAAAATAGAAATTTCTTCAATTTTCGCATCAATACACCGAATCCATTCCCTGAATCAGGGTCAAGGAAGCGTTTTTATGCTTTGGGAATGCGCGCAACCGATTTCTCGCATAGAAAAACCCATATATGGTTATATTGATGAAAATTAAACAACTTGAAATTTTTGAAAAATCGCAAAAAGTGCGGTTTTTGGGACCAGCCTGTAAATAAAATGATCATCAATAAAAATATGAAATTGTTCTCTTCTTCTATCTTAGGTTTCAAAAAGCAAATTGCGGATGAACAAACTCACAAAAACAAAAAATGCCAGCGCGTTCGCGTACCAGTAAGCAGATGCAATTTCTCTCATGGCGAAAAACGCTTCTTCTTTGCAAAACTTCATTCAAAAAGTGTGTATGGATGGCACAGAATCGCCACAGACTTTTTTGAGCAAAAGTTTAGATCTTCCTTAAAATCTTCCTAAAACCCAAAGGGTATCTTTTAGGTTGTTCGGGCACAGGCAGGTATAAAAATATAAAGTTCTCTTTATTTTGATTTATAGTTGGTTTAAAGGAGGGATGAAATTCATAGCAGGATCTCCGGACGTCAATTTTTGATAAAAATCAACTTTTTAATCCTATAAATGAATTTTCCGGAAAAAGTGATGTTCTACAAAATTATTCCCCGTAAAATTTTGAACAACTTTGTAGAACATCACTTTTTCCGAAAAATTCATTTAGGGGGTTAAAAAATTGATTTTTGTCAAAAATTGACGTCCGGAGATCCTGTTATAAATTTCATTCCTCCTTTAAAGTTATCAATTTTTTACACCTTTCCCTAAAAAATGGTCGGAACTAGTATCGATTAGGTATCCCACTACGTGAAATTAACGTGAAATTTTTCGAAAAAATTTTTTCATCATCTGAAATTGACCCCTCAAGGGGTAACTTTATGCAGGGAATCCAAATTTTACATTTCCGAGACCTGAAAATCTTTCCTCGAATCAAGAAAAGGCTATTTATATGACGTAGGGCCACATTTTTGACAAGAATCACATGACATGTGATTCTTGTTAAATTTCTTTGCGTAAACACATACAAATAAAAATGACCAAAACCGTATATTAATTTTCAAAAATGGTGTAAGCAAAAAGCGACACTTAAAAATGACATGTAAAAATTTGGTAAGAGATCATTTCACTAAATTTATTGTCTTTGATAAGTTCGAAAAAGATGTTAGACAATAAAAAATTGACCCTACGTCATATACCGTATTCTCTCTAATAGAAGCACCCCCTGACAGAGGGATTGAAAAATAGAAGCACCCCCTCTAATTGAAGCACCCCTTCTAATTGAAGCACCCCCTGACGGAGGGATTGAAAAATAGAAGCACCGGTGCTTCTATTAGAGAGAATACGGTAAATATCCTTTTCTTGATTCGGGGAAAGATTTTCAAGTCTCGGCAATGTGAAATTCGGATTCCCCGCATAAAATTACCCCGACAGGAGTCAATTCCAGATGATGAAAAAATTTGTTTGAAAAATTTCACGTTCAATGAGATACCTAATCGATACTAGTTCCAAATAATCGGCGTGAGTAGCCTCATTTTATGAATTTTCACAAGACAAATAATTGATCAATCTATCAGCTTCTCGACTTCCACTAAGATATGCTCCAATAGTAGTTTGGTAAATTCGTGAATGCGTTGCTTCACCAGCGAATAAAATTCTTGGCTTCTTGTTTCTATAGACAGGCCTTCCTAGCAGTTTATTAGCTCCTTCAGATAATTTGCTAGCTTCTGGGGTAATAAAAGAGTAGGTACCATAAAAATTGGGGTTAGAAATCCAAGAAGTCCTAAAAAGTTGATTTTTTATGTGTACCCATATGCAAAACAATTTGAGGTTCGCTTGAGTTAGTATGAAATTAAAAATAGCATCAAAAAGAAACACTTTTGAAACTGCTCAAAATCGTTATCTATGATCGAATCAAAAAGGTACTTTTACCAGTCAATGACGGGGGTATTTAGGAGGGGGTGCAGTTATGCATGGAAGCATAAGGCCCCACCCCTCCCCAAGTTGGAGAGGGGAGTGGAACCCAACATTGAGATGTAGAGTGGGTGTTTAGGGGATGGAGTTATATGGAGTCTTATTCTTTGATCTTTTTACACATACCTTATCACCTTTTGGGCCTTTAGTAAAGTCGAGTTTTGAAGAGAATTCTTAAAAATTTCGGTCAATTCAATATTTAGTTCATCATCATTAAGTTTGCTAATAATTTCAGGACCTTCACCAAAGAACCATAGAACTAGGATCTAAAATTTTTCTCTCTTTTTTTAAACATTTCTACACAAAATTACATTCTTATTCCAAGCTAGTGGCTCAGCCGAGTGTAAATATTCTGACACCAATGTCTTTTGACCGCAATCTTGAATATATAAAGGCACTATAACACTAGAATCTTCTTCGGAAAAATTTCCCTGCCAAAATGGTTTGTCGTAAATCAAAAAGACTTTAAGATTTGAGCCAAAACCTAAATTGTTGGCTTTAGAAAAATTTAATGATTTAATGCCAGTTTTTAGAGCCCATGAGGAGGAGCACCCTAAAAAAATATGGGGAGGAGCACACCAAAAAAGTATGAAAAATTCAGCTATAGAGACCCCCATTTTTAGTTTCTTCCTCGGGAAGAAGAAACTAAAAAATGTAAAAAATTGGTTTTTTTAACAAATTTGAAAAAATAAAGTTGACTTAGGCTTGAAAAAATTTTATTCGCTTCATATTCTCTCTTCCTCAAAATCAGAACCTGATGATTCACTTGCCTAGAGTATCAATAGCCACAAGCTTCTTCTGAGGTAGATGAGGCACAAACATTTGCCGAGCATGTTTCTTCAAATGGCCCAATGGCACGGTCACGATGATATAGTCATAGGTATAACTTGTACCATTTGCAAGTGTCAGAATAGTTTGTTCGCCTACAATGGATTTATTCTTCAAACTGATCTATATATTACAACTTGTTCTTACCGGTATAGTCAACCAAAGTAACTGTCGAGTTGAGATGAATTGAGCGTTCTGGAATGTCTTTGCTAATCTCGTCTAATATTATCTTATAGCCGAGGTTGTTCAAAGAAAATGAGGTGGATTTTGAAGATTTGTCGTCCCATTGAGCATAGTTATGCAGGGCTAGCTAAAATTTTATTTGAAACTGCGTCGAAAATGCTGCTATAAGCTGCTTTATGGACTGCGCAACGCAGTTTCATATTGACTGCGCAGTTGAGGCACAAGACTGGGATGGATAAGCCTTATACGTCTTATCGACGGATGAGCCTTAACAGTCCATTGCCTTATCCTTCTTGTCTACGGATAAGACTTATCCGTCTTATCACGAATAAGCCTTATCCGTCAAGATATATCGTTGTTCATCCGGATAGACAAAGGGTGCATCCCTGGTCCCTGATTGAGACTTTTTTGGGGTGGTGGTTCCGTTTGGCAAAGTTTTAGTCCAACCGACAGGAGCGCAAACACAACCAGTAAAAAAAGTTGTATGTAAGTATAAGAAAACTAAAGCCTTGATTTTTAACTTGTTTACTTTATTGACAGGCGATGACCATTCAGTTTCATAATAAGACTTATAAAATCTTGATAGAGCATCAAAAATTTTCTTGGATTTTATTGAAGGCCGATTTGCCTAAATAACCAATTGTTCGACAGAATTTGAACTTTGTAAATTTACTTCTAAAAACTTCTCATAACTCTTCTCATACACTTCTCCAACTGTCAAAGTCCAAAATTCGGAATTCTCAGACATTTTGTGATATTCATCTTCAAGGTTGTTCGAGAATTCTGCGAATGCTTCGCGCAAATCTCTAAAAATTATCATGAAAATTTTGGCTAATCCTTCTTACTGTCGAATTTGGCATTCACCAGTCCACAATGTAGCATCTTCCATATGTTCATAGTCTTCGTCTTCACTAGTCACAATGCCCAATCGCAGAGCCATTTCAAAAATGGGATTCGCTTGGCCATTGATGTATTCGGCGCCTTGTTGGAGATAACCATTTTCTGAAATTTTCTATTGGATGACTAGTGTGACGACAGATCAAAATTTTTTCAAAAAGTTGATATTTGACAACTCAATATTTGTTTTATTAATTTTTCGTCAGCTCTCATTTTTGGGAATTTTGAAGCTCGGATTAATACGCTGAGACGTGGAAATCCAGGGAATTTGAAATTGGACAAAAGTTTTCAGACCCGACTGGGACTCGAACCCGGACCTTCTGACTATTGCACTACCATTGTGCTACCGAGACCTCCAACTGATGCCCATGAATTTTTCGACAAGTTGATTTTTTCAACAAAAAATCTTTTTTCGAAAACAAAAATCGCACTTTTTGAAAATTTCTAAAATTTGATAATCGTATACATACCAAATGGTATAGGATAAACACGACCACCAATCCGATTTTCTGCTTCAAATATGTCCACATTTGTAAATCCAGCATTTCGGAGTTTTCTTGCAGCAGAGAGTCCCGAAAATCCGGCACCAATAATTGCAATGGAGACATTTTTATAGTAATCTCTTGTAAAAATTTGCTCAGTTTCAGTGTTTAAATTCAAAGTAGAAGATGAAGAGGAAGGCGATGAAAAGTTGGGATTGTCAGGAGCACCAGTTATGCACTTAAAATTTAATATTTAAAAAAATCTAAGTGGCAAAGGGTTTATATATTCATCGGTAAAGAGAGATATATATACTCTGTTTACCGATGAACTTCCAAAAAAGTTTATGCTTCATTGTACAGTGGGATAATGAAGCCGACTGCCCGATCTGGCAAGTTAAGCAACATTGAGCCCGCGCGTTCGGTCCCGGTGGGTAAAACTGTTGATTTTCAAAAAATTTGATTTTTTTTCTCTGAAAATAAAAACTTTGGGTTTTCCCCCCCCCCCCCATTGGGTTCTTGCTACAGGTCTGAGGCGAGGTGATGGAATGGAAAGGGCAAGTCGACGCAAGTCAAAACTTACTGGATAAATGAGTATAAAAAACGCTTTTGTTAACAAAGAAAAACTATAATCCATACAATGCAAAATAAAGCTCACAAAAATACAGCCAATTTATATACCTTCCTTCTACTAACGTTTTGTTTAGAACCCTTACCAACAAACCAAATTCCTAAAAATTGTCAATAAAATAAAATTTTCGACCTAGACATGATTTTCTGATCGATAAGGAAATAACAATTGCACGATGGAAATTCAAAGTTCTTCCTACACACATTTCGTACTGGGCAAATGTCAAATGGGAAAATAAGCGATCAGAGATTTTATATGTTTTATGTCAAAAAATGTTTTTTTTATAAACTAGATAAGTAAACAAAAAATTGTTTTATTTATGATGTCACACTAGACAAGTTAAAAAAAATTTCCAATGAAAAATGATATCATATAACGTGTGAAAAGCCTAATTTTTATTATGCAAAGAAGTACAGGGTGTCCCAAAAAAATGGAATTTTCATGATTTTTTCATGAATTTTGAACAAAAATTTTCATGAATTTCGAAAATTTTTTCTTCTAAAAATGAACTCTATAGGGGTAATTTTATGTGAGGAATCGATTGCGCGCATTCACGAACACTAAAAATGTTTTCCTAACACTGTTTTAGAGAGAAAAAATAGATTTTTTGAAGCGAAAATGTCTTCGAAATTCAATTTTTCCCTGAATCAGGGTCAAGGAAGCGTTTTCATGCTTCGGGAGTGCGCGCAATCGACTCCCCGCATCAAATTACCCTTATACAAATCATTTTTAGAAAAAAATTTCAAAAATTCTTGAGAAAATTTTCAAAAATTCATTAAAAAAATCACGAAAATTTCACTTTTTTTGGGACACCCTGTAAATTATGCGAAGCAAGTTCAAAATATGATCAAAAATTAAATAAATAAAAGTCAACGAGGATATAAAAAAATAGATCCTTCTTGTTGTCTAAAAATTAGAAATGTTGTTTTTGTTGGACGCTAAAAAACTTTTTTTTAATTTTCGAAAAATTTCTCAAAAATTAGTTCTTAAAAAAATTCTTAAACTTGTTTTCTTTACAAAACCCACGATAAAATGAAATTACTCATACTAATCCCTTTCATTAAAAATATTTCAAAACAATATGTTGCACTGAGGGAAGTTGACACACTCTCACAAGGATAAAAACACGTGGCTCGCATTGCCGTTCGACTATGAACACGGGACATTGAGCACTCTAGAAAGGCTCTCTTCTTTCATTAGATGTGGCTACTTGAATAATTATTGAGAATTGATCATTTTAACTTTGCTAAATTGACATTTAGTTTTTGTTGCTAATAGTTTTATAAGGCCTGACAAGAAATACTCATCAACTGTCAGTCAAAATTTGATCGTAAATAAAATTGAGAGAAAACGCCTAGTGCCAAATTTTGGCTTACAAAATTGGTTGAAAACAGATACACTTTGTCTTTTGAAATGGAGACCTGGTCATTTTTCTATCAAAAGTTGAACAATCGCCTGACTAAAGACATCATAGAGAATTTCGCAGAGAAGATCTTTCGCCTTGTGTATTTTTGGCTTAAGTGCACATAAAGTACGAATGTACCGGTCTGTGAACATCTGTGTGTTTACAAATGGCTAGCTGATGATCCATTTTTTATGTGATGGTGAACCGTTTTGTTAAAAATAAATTCAAAAAATAATATAGGGTGCCCAAAAAAGGTACTTTTGGAATTTTTGCGCGATCGTTCAAAAAGTTTCAAGTTTTTAAATTTTCACCAAAAATAAGACACTATAACTTTCGTCACGTTTCATATTTGCCACAACAACTTTCGCCATGTAAATTTTTTGCCACGTTGCCAAAAGACTATAACTTTCGCCACGTTCGTGTCAATATACATATTATTGCAAATCAGACAACTCAATTAGTCGAAATTAATATGTTTATTGACACGAAAGTTACGTGGCAAAAGTTATTTGGCGAAAGTTATCGTGGCGAGATTCTTGGCGAAAGTTATAGTGCCAAAAATAACCCTATAGGGGATGCGAAAAATCGATTTTGTGCATTGCCGGTCCTTAAAAACGCTTCTCTAACCCTGTATTAGCCTATTTTCGCTTCAATATACATATCTGTTCCCTAAATCAGGGTCAGCAAAATGTTTTCAAGGCTCTGCAGTCCTCACAATCGATTTTTCGCATAGACCCCCTCCCCCATAGGGTTATTTTTGGTGTGCAAAAAAGTGCTCAAAATCTCAAAAAAGGGTGTTTTACACTACTAATGTACAATGTGAAAATTCTACAATTGAAAAAGTAAAAGATCAAAAAGGTATTATTCTTGATTTTATTAAAACAATTACAAAAATCAAATGAAAATTAACAATTATTGCCACGCACAAAGTAAACAAAACCGCCAATATTTTCATTATTTGTTCGCTTCAAAATTGGTTGTTGACGAGCCAATGCACAACGTTGTTTTTGTCTAAAAAATGAGCTTTAACAAAATTATCTTGATTTTTCAAAGGGCTATACTAAACATAATATGTTAGGCATATACAATAACGGGACGAATCGACGAGGGGGGGGGGAGGTGAACAAGAACAGGATGATGAAGGGATTACAAGCACAATTGTCGTCCCGCTCTTGGTCATCCTGTCCATATATTGTTTGAATGATCGTTCCATCCCGTTCTTGTCTATGCCCAAAAGTTGTGCCAAAAATGGAAGCACTGAGCTTATGCACTTGTCTAGCTGTCACCAATTTTTAGTCTTGCATTTTGAAAAAACTACCAACTTACAACTCAAACCCAACTACAGCACACTTATCATTTTTTACACAAGTGGTACAAATTCGGCATTGTTCAATACAACCTTCAAGCGATCTAGCTACGAAAATCTTATCTGCTTCTATATAAGGTGGAAAAACTTCCCTAAAAAGCTTTTTATCGGATTACAAAAAGATTTTGAAAATTTACTCAAAACATTGTTTTGGCTGCTCGTCGTGGAAACGTTTGAAAAACTCATGAGACGAACTTTTTTCTTCCATGCCATAACTATCCAACGTTTTGGCATCGATTGTTTCTACTTTTGGTTGGGCTAAAAAGGGCTTTGGCAATGACGAATCTAATGAAAAATGCCTTACCAGAATGTGAAAAAGAGGTTTGAGCAGCAGACCCATAGCTGTCGTATCCAGAATTTTCGATGGATGGGTGTGTGACCATGGTTGGCAAAAGATGTTCCTTAGGTGGGACAGCACCAGTAGTTTGTCTGGTAGGTATGGGTTCTGCATGTCTAGTCGCTAAAAATCACCTTTTGTTGCGGTTGGCACTACTACAAGATCGAAATTAAATGCGAGTCATTCAGTGATCGTCATGGTATAGTGGTCCGGTGCGCTGTTAAGGATTTCTGCATCACCGGTTCGGTTCCCCTTCCATCCAAAAGATTTTGCCGTTGCAGTATTTAGCGGGCAAATCGAAAGAGGAGCCTGTGATCACAACAACCCTTGACGATAGAAAAAAGTAAATTCCTTTACCCTGTTGTTCTTCTTCATCAACTGATAGTGCTGGCGGGGTAACCAATGCTGGCAAGTTCATGTGCTGTGGAGGAACAGCACCAGTACTCCGTTCGGCAGGAAGTGGTTCAGGTGTTCTTCTAGCTGAAAATTTTTCAGGCCTTTAGATAGTGTTCAAATTTGAGAAGGGATTAAGAGGTGCCTTCTTCCTAAACCTTAATTTATGACTCGCTTTTAGTAGGGCTAATGTAGGGCTACATCTCTCGAATTAAGCGTATTTTAAAAAATGTAAAATTCAGGGTTTTCGTGTCAATGTTCAGACACATTTAACCAGTTTTGAGACGAGACGTGACTCGAAATGAGTCTTGATTTCGAAACTGCTGACGTCTCGAAATCGATAATTTACATATTTTTACTTGTAACTTTTTCTTCTTCTTCTTCGACGTCAAGTTCAATTCCGTGATCTTCTAAATCACTTTTTTCGCTTTTATCGTCGTCAATGGTAAAGCTAAACAGCGCAGGCAGCTTATCATCTTTCATTTTTTTCATGATATTTGGCTCATTAGTAGCACATTTATTTTCTATATAAACTGAACTTTGGTCATTGACGTAAAGATCGGGCATGGTGATCCGATTGTCGGCAACTATGGCGCATTCCTGAAAAATTGGAGTTGAAATTTGTTGTAAGCGTTGACTGAAAATTGAACCATTAACGTTAGACGTTACTGGTTCAATTTTTGATGAAGGCGCACAAATTTGGCCTTTTCTCAGGTCACTAGTCTGTTAAACGTTACCCGTTCGTTGGCATAGAACACAGCGGATTTGCATAAGACACCATGTTGTGTCTTGGAAATCGAACAATGTCGTTGACATTCAAATAATGATGGAACATCTTTTACGAGGAAATCCATCAGCCCAACTAGTGTTTTTCCATTAACAACTTCGAAACAATTTTTGTCGACCGGAGGGGTATCGCGCATGACTTTGGCTAAAATTCATAAAAAGTATAGGCAGACACAAGGACAGCGGTCCAAAAATGGGTATTGGGAGAAATTTTAAAAACGAATAATGCCATTAGATTCAGTTCAACGAGACGAGTCAAACTAGTACCATATTGTACACAGAGTCGGCAGAATCTCATGGCCAGGTGGTTAGTGTGACAAACAGTTTATAGGCCGAGGATTCGATCCCGGTCCGAAATTAAAGTTTTACGATTTTCATGAAAATTTTTGCTTATGCCTATTTTGGGTCGTAGATTCATGGAGCGCTGAATCGGAGGGGGGAGGGGGAAGAGCGATTTTTTAAGGTCTCCTAGCAGGTATCTATACTTTTGTTTGCTACTGTATTTGTCTAGGCCCATAAAAAACAAACTTGAAAATTGTTGGGACTCTTTCAAATGCACCCAACATAAATGCCGGAACGTTTCATGCACTCTTTTGCTATAAATAAATACGCTCAATAATAATTTTGCTATTATTTGATACCTTTCTGGAAACTTTTGTGCCGACATACATAAATGAAAACACTCATATAACTGTACTTTCGTCGACTGGATATTTGTCATCCTGATCCTATTTGCAAATTTTTCATGGCAGTCAAATTTCTTCAAATCACTTGGTAATATAACAGAGAATAATATTACACTAGCTAACACAAATGGACCCATAATGACGATTGAAATAAGACGTCTTTTTGGCATAGACTGAACCTAACTCTCGAGAATGAACCATTTGGAACACTTTTTAAATAGTTCTTTCTTATTTATGGTAAACTCGTTTCGAACTCGTTTGTTTGTGAGGCTAGAATGGTTATGATATATGTTGTTGTTGGGAGTGAGGGAATGTTTGCTTAAGGTCGTTAAGGAGTTCCAGATTCCTTATTTATTTGTGAAAGAGAATGAGAAGAATTGGAGACAAGTGAAAGCTAAGAATTTTGGACAAAGCATTAAATGAGAATAATTTATTGTATGAAAGTTTTCTGATCAGCTGTTTTCATGTCTTTCGAAATATGAGGGACTCTGTAGCCTCTAAAGCACTCCTATTCTCCACTAACAGTTGTTGTGCTAGCTTATGGGATGGATCTAAAGAAGTCAATTTTGTGTTATGCATTTCTCATGTAATGTGACCTCATAACATACCTGGGCAGAGGGGGTCCATATTTTTCAAAAATTTACGGGGCCCATTTTTGGACCCCCTATCCAGGTATGTTTTTACAAATTTTGACGATGTTTTCAATTTTTAACAATTTTTTCACATACCTGAGCAGAGGAGGTCCATATTTTCCAAAAGTTTACGGGGGGGGGAGGATCCATTCCTGGACCCCTGCCCAGGTATGCCTCATAAACATTACTTGTATTCATGGGACCAGACACCCATATTGGGGCCACAACTCGACACTCAGAATATAGTCCGTTTCAGCTGGAGTGCAAAAAAAAGTTGAGGCATCATAGTGCAGTGGAAGGGGAAACATCCTTCCGATCTGACAAGTTGGGGCCCAACATTGCTTAACTTATCAGATCGAACGGACATCTTCCTTATCCACTGCATTATGGTACCTCAAATTTTTTCAATTTCAGTTGAAACGGACTATAGGGGGTCTGCTTAAAATATAATAAACATGTCCAGTCAAAGTACAAGGTACTTCTACTATCTGAAAATTTTTGAAACAAAGTTCAAAAGTAACTCCTACTTTACTTTTTGTAATTTGTTCCCTTTTTTATCACACATGGTAATAGCATGCATCTTCCAAAAATATAGTGTAGTCTTATTGCATTATCAGAAAAAAATAAAAAATCATTCCCGGTGTTGGCTCAATGGTTGAAAATAAAAAAAGAGATCGAAGTTCGGTATCAAAGTATGCTTGAAAAACGAGATTGAAGTTCGATATCATAGTGTGCTTGTACTATGGACTGATATTTT
Source organism: Acrobeloides nanus (assembly GCA_900406225.1). Classification (NCBI taxonomy): domain Eukaryota; kingdom Metazoa; phylum Nematoda; class Chromadorea; order Rhabditida; family Cephalobidae; genus Acrobeloides; species Acrobeloides nanus. The sequence goes on from OZJO01021193.1 coordinate 18,909, forward strand.
TGGGAATCAGTAGGCGCTTAATTCCGGAAATAGAAAGGTATAAATATACAGGTGTCTTATAAAAAAGTCATTAAATCAGTTTGAATTCGCTCTCTCCTTCGATCATACCTTATATTGTAATTATGCACAAACTTGTTGTGTCTCTCTCCCTTTTCGCTATCTTCATCCATAGTGTTTTCGGGGATTGTACTTGGCCCAATGGTACTGATATTGGTAAGCATTGGTGGCAACTCCCAAGCAGTATTTTTAATATCTATGGCTTACTTAATACGAATAGTCAAGGCCAGCAAGAATACCCCATCCATCTTAACGCTCCTGTACTCGCTATTTTGTATGTGAACAATACTGGACCAGTAATTAGGCAGGTTCAAGTAGATATTGACCTTGCTGAATGGAATCCAAGCAATTGCAAGTGGAACACTATTCCGACGTTTGGGTTGTTGTAAGTCGAAAACTAGACCCTGCATCTTTCACCAAAAGTCCGAAAAATGTTCCCAGAGAGGGGAAGATTCTCTTCTGTGCTAGTATAAAGGGGCAACCAAGCAAATTTTTGAGACTTTCCCCCTCCCCAAACCGAAACCCACTTTGCGTCGCTGAACCCCCTACTCATTTTGTTACAAAATCTCATATATATTATAAAAATCAAAATTTTAGGAGCAACTTGAATGGCTGCTCAATTGGAATCTCTTGCCCAATTCCACAAGGAAATAAAATCCTTAAAGTCACCATTGATTTCTCTCAGTTCCAAGCGATTATCGGCCTATTGAAAAACGATGCCGCTTATCAAATGCAGATCACTCTAACGAATCAAGCTACGGGTGACAAGATTGTTGTGTTTGACCAAGCAAGAGCTGAAACTAATTAAAATGGTGGGAGCTACTTCAGCTCTTATATTCCATTGGATGTGGTCTAAAATCGAAAAATTTTATTCTTCGAAATTTTCTCAAAAATGACCCTATTAGGAGTAATTTTATGCGGTGATGTTATTTTTGCGTAAAAGCGCTTCTTCCCTTTTTTAGAAAATCGAATTTTCGAACATATAATGTAAATATTCCGAAAAAGCTAATATGCAAAAATTCGATTCTCTAAAAAATGGAAGCGTTTTTACGCAAAAATAACATCACCAACGTGTTTCCCGCATAAAATTACCCCTAATAGGGTGATTTTTGAGAAAATTTCAAAAAATAAAATTTTTCGATTTTAGACAACGTTCAATGGGGTCTAAGAGCCGAAGTAATTCCAAATGGTGCTTGTTGTAATATATTGATTTATAAATAAAAGTTGAAAAGTTTAATTTGGAGGGTATTTATAGACAGGGCCGTACCGAATGGGGGAGTACAGGGGGTACATGTATCCCCCCTCCCCCAAGAGCCAAAAAAAATTAAAAACTCGTGAGTACTATCGAATGGTAAAAGAATTTTTACGAAAATTTTTTTTAGACTCATCGTACTTAAAAAGTATGACGAAATAAGCAGAATTTTATCGTACTTTTTAAGTACGATGGATCTAAAAACATTTTTCGTAAAAATTCTTTTACCATTCGATAGTACTCACGAGTAATAAGTAATAACACAAAAAGTACTGCACTAGGAGTTTCCTTTCCGTCGTAAGAAAATTCCATAAGGACATTTCCTTGAGGGCAAGAAAGATATATCAATTTCTTTGAAATTTTCGCGTGATCCCTAAAATTTTTACCCCCCTAAAATTTCTTGTTTTGCCTCTAAGTCCTGTTCCTTAAATCGAATCCGTGTTCCCGACTCCATTTTTGAAAGCTCTTCTTCTAAGCTTTAAGAGGCGATATCTCGAAAATTCGCCCAGGGGTGGGAATACGCAAAAAAATTGTCGCCACAAACTTGCAACCAAAAATTGAAAATTCTTTAGATTAGCAAAATTTACCATAATTTATATATGTTCGGAAAATTCATGAAAAATGGAGCATTTTTGTTTTTACAGTAAATTCTGAATCGTTATTGTTATCGAGATAATCGCGTTTGAAGTTGATGATTTTTTGAAATTTGTGTTAAATTTGAATTTGCCGCCAAGACCCTGATTCACAATCCATCATCAGCTAATACAGCTTCCCTTATCCATGGAGTAATTATTGTGATCATAGTGTTCTTAGTACTTCTGCTGTTTGCAATCGGCGCTATTCGTTATAACCACAAGAGAACGAGAACTCACAATCCATTTGCCGAGATTATTAGAACGACTTTCAATTCTGTGTATATGCTTTATAAATTTCCAAAAATTTGGTCTAATAAACGAATACAGGGTGGCGCAAAAAGTGCACTTTTTTGCTTTTTTTAGGATCCGGTAATTTATTTTCCTAAAAATGGTCCCTATAGGGGTAATTTTATTTTGCGCGCATTCCCGAACCCTGAAAACGCATTCCCGACCCTGATTCAGAAAAAATTGGGTTTTTGAAAAGTGTCTTTTTTCGTATTTGTTGTGAAATGCGAAAAAATAGACACCTTTCGCTTCAAAAACCCAATTTTTCCCTGAAGCAGGGCAATTCAAAAAGTTGATTTTTGTGATTTTTACTTGAATTTGGGGCAAGAAATTTTTTTCCTAAAAATGACACCTCTAGAGGTAAATTTATGCGAAGAATCGAGTTCGCTCATTCCCAAGGCACGAAAACGCTTCCCTGACCCTGATTCAGGAAAAAATTGAGTTTTTGAAGCGAAAATGGTCATTTTTCTCATTTTCTTAGCTGAATCAGGGTCAGGGAAGCGTTGTCACGCTTCGGGAATGCGCGCAATTAATTCTACGCATAAAATTACCTCTAGAGGGGTCATTTTTAGACAAATTTTCGGGCCCCAAAATTTGTGTAAAAATCAAAAAATTCCAATTTTTGAACCCTTGTAATATAATAAATATACAGTAAAGGAAAAAACGGGACGCTCTTTAAAAATGCTTCATTTGATGTTCAAATATTCACACAAAGGTTTTCATAAAAAGTTATCTTCTACAAATTTGCTCCTCATGTCATGCTGAACAATTTTGTAGAACATCACTTTTTATGAAAATATTTATATGCAAATTTTAAAATAACATAAATTAAGTATTTTTAAAGAGTGTTCTGTTTTTTATTTTCCGCTATACAATCATAGTACAAGGTACTCCAAGCTTCCGGAGATTTTGTGGAACAAAGTCCAGTGTTACCCCACTCACTTTACTTTTTTGGAATTTGTTCTCTCCTTCTACTATTTTTATCACATTGATAATAGCATGGCTATGCTTCAAAAAATATAGTGTAGCCTTGTACATTTTCAGAAAGGAAAAACAAATTTCTTCCTAGCGTTGGCTCAGCGGACAAAAATTGAAAAATAAGGTAGAAGTTCTTATCAATTTTTGCTCGACGACCTTTAGAATATGGACTGACTTTTTTGTGTTCGGTAGGCATCTTATCCAGAAAATGGAAGGTATATAAGCAGACAGATGTGTTCTAAAAATTCATTCAATCAGTTTAGTTCATTCTTCTCCTTTCTCTTATACCTTATACTCTAATCATGCAAAAACTTTTTCTATCCCTCTTCCTTTTCGCTAGCCTCAGCTCCAGTGTTTTTGGAGATTGTTCGTGGCCCAACAGTACCGATACTGCTAACCATTGGTGGCAAAACCCGAGCAGTATTTTCACCATCTACAGCCTAACTACGACCAATGAGCAAGGCCAGCAAGAATATCCCATCCATCTTGGTGCTCCGCTAGTCGCTGTTTTGAATGCTACCAACACTGGACCAGTTATTAGCCAGCTCCAAGAAGATATTGCTCTTGCTGAATGGGACCCAAACAATTGCAAGTGGAACACTTTACCGACTTTTGGGCTGTTGTAAGTGACTGAAACTAGACCCGCCTCTCTCGCTCTTTTCAAAGAGATTTCGGACCCCTGCCCACGTATGCCTTCTACCCAATTTTTACAAATTCGCATAAATGAAATCAAAATTTTAGGAACAACTTGAATGGCTGTACAAATGGCATCGCGTGCCCAATTCCACAAGGAAATCAAGTCCTCAAAGTCACCATTGATTTCTCCAAGTTCCAAGCGATTATCGGCCTATTGAAAAATGACGCTCCGTACCAATTGCAGATCACCCTAACGAATAAAGCTACTGGTGACAAGATTGTGGTAACTGCCCAGGCAAGAGCTGAAATTCATTGAAATGGTGCTTGTTTGTAATATATTGATACGTATTATAAAAATAAAATTTAAAAAATTTCATATGGAGAATATTTATAGTCAAAATAGGGAAAACGATCTTGGCATCTTCTCATGTCTTCAAAAAATTCCCTGTTTCCATTCTAGCAAAGACAAAATTGATATTCCGTGGGTCTAATAAGCTAGCGACATGCATTCGACTTCGTAGACATTCATTCTGACACGTTTGGGTTGATAGTTGGTCCACCAAGAGGGGTATCTACATTTGTAAAAATGCCCACCTAAATTGAAAAGATGTATTGAAAATAGAATTCTATTGATAACTAAAAAGTGAGGAGCTGGTTGGCGTGGATAGCAATAATCATGGTATGGATTTGGACAGTATAAGCCATACATTTACAACCCCCGGATGATCTGGGGGGGGGGGGATAACGCACAAATTTTTGAAAATCATGACGCATGACGCACGCCCCCTTCACGAAAAAAACATAATGGTCCCTCCTTATGATTTTTATCCAAAGATGACATATATATATACATCACGCAAGGGGTCGACCATAACGCAAAATTTTTCGGTGCTTGAGAATTTTGCGTTATGTTGACGTCGGCCAAAAAAAGTCGCCAAATTGAAAAATTGACGACCCATAATTGGAAAACCATGACGCATCAGATAGAATTATCCGACCCCCTTGTAAATGTATGGTATAAGCCTTTTTGAACTTTGGGTACACGCCCTTTTTCCTCATTTTAATGCGCCGCGTTTCAAGCGTAGAAAAACTATAAATCATGTTTGTGAGAAGAAAAAATTAGAAAAAATTATTCAAAAATCAATGCAAAATCGCAAAAACACGATTTTTTAGCCACCCTGTATATTATATTTTTATCAAATAACTAAAAACAATGTAGTAAAATAAAAATTCGTAAAAAATTCAAATTTATTTTTATGAAGTTATTTTCTTGTCAATGAAACAGCATTTTTTATTCCATTATTCTGCACAGAAAATACATTGGTAACTTTGTCGATATTTGTCTTCTTAAGCAACACTGCCTTAGCACATTCATTGATCATAGGATATTTGAACAAGTACACAAAAACACTGCACCCAGCATTAATAGCATTTCCAAAACCGACGGCTACAGAGACGTAGGAGCGGGTATTTTTGTCATAGTTGAAGACCTAAATATGAAGAAGTATTTGGACAATGTAAGGATAAGAAGTTCATCAGGATTGAAATTTTTTCCAGTTTTAAAAACAGTCGGATCAATATTTTTATCAGTTCGGACGAATAATAAACTGTCTTTTTTGCACCAATGGGGAAGTGAAATGCCTTCCAATACTCTCAAAAAACTCATTACCTAGAGGTCATCCAGATTGTGTAATCATATAGAGGGAGTGAAGGGTGACAAAAAGATTACGGTTGATTACAGGGGGAAGGGAGGGGTGTAATGATGCTTCGAAATCTGTTACATGTTTCAAAACATGTTTTTTGAAATTCTATGAAGCTTGTTACACTTATGGGCTACTATTATTGGTTTCGAATTAAGTAACTTTTTTAGCTATCGTGTGTAACACGTTGTTTGGGAAATTTTCGAGAAAAATCAGAATGTTTAACAAGTTTAAAACATGTAACATCCTCGAAACTTGTTAAACATTCTGATTTTTCTCGAAAATTTCCCAAACAACCTGTTACACATGATATCTAAAAAAGTTATCTAATCCGAGGCCAATAATAGTAACCCATAAGTGTAAAAAGTTTCATAGAATTTCAAAAAACATGTTACATCATAGGTCGGCAAGGTGGGGGAGGGGGCTCCTGATGCGGTGATCCTCCTCTCGATTTTGGGTCCATGCAGTGCTCCTTCCCTTCAATCTTAGGTCCATGCGTGCGTCGGTCAGGAAGGGGGAGACTCTCCTCCTCCCCCCTCTTACCGACCTATGTGTTACATGTTTTGAAACATGTAACAGATTTGAAGCATCACTAGGGGGTAGGGTCACTTTAATGATTATGATCATAAAGAATTTTTTAATTGCATAGCATAATATTTTTATGATTCACCTCACCTAATTTTTCGCTTTATTTTCTAAAAAATTCTTGAATTGTTCTATAAAATTTATTTTGTATAATTTTGGTACAAATTATTTAACCCTTTAGATACCATTGAATTTTCTCAAACAGTAAAATTTATCGAGAAGTATAAAAGATTTGTTGATGCGATTTTTTCCATAGGTGGCCACGATGTTTAACGCATCTTATACGTATGATTTCGGGTTAAAACACAATCGGCTTCTTTTTTTCGTGCATATGTGACTTTTGGCTTCGCACAAAAACCGTCGTAACTTTTTCATGAAGCGTTTTCACTCGATTTTTTGAAATTTTTCTCAGCCGATGCTTTTTCAAATACAAAAAGAATTAGGTCAAACGGATACGTACTTATTTTTCGACGCCCGTTTGAAGTTTGAAAAATTGGTAAATTTCAAAAAATTTATTGAACATTATATATGCATCCGATTGAACTAATTCTTTTTGCATTTGAAAGAGCATTGTCAGAGGAAAATTAAAAAAAAATCGAGTGAAAATTCTTCAAAATGAAAAAGTTACGACGGTTTTGGTGCGAAGGCCAAAAATCACATATGCGCGAAAAAAGTCGTTTGTGTTTTGACCCGAAATCATACGTATAAGATGCGTCAAACATCGTGGCCACCCATGGAAAACCTTCGTCTCTCCAAGTCAAGCTAAACCATAAAATAAAATTACAATGCTCAAAATGTTGAATGTAAAAGGACCGACCCAAAATATGGTATAGCATAAGAGCACAAGGGATGCCGATACGAATACTTTACGTTGGAATTTTAGAGCATTAGCAGTTTGAGTATTTCTAGAGCGTTCATAGCGAAATAAGATGAACAAGGTAGAAAAATAGAGGCCTAAAAATGGCGGGACAATACCAGCGTCTTAACATTTGCGTCTCAGACATTTGCGGTCCGACATTTAAAACCCCGACATTTGCGGCTCGGACATTCAGTCCAAGTTTAGAAAATTAAAAAATTTTTGGTAAAAAATCGAAATTTTTTTCGAAAAAATTTTTTAGGAAAAATCTAAAAATTTCCGTTTGTTGGGGACCACTCTGACATTTTTATATAAAAAAGCTTACAAAACAATAATATGGTTATTGTAGACCCAGCTGATAGCGACAAATAACTTAAATAAGGTCCTGCTGCAGCACCTGCCGAACACACATCAATCAGCTTGGTTGTATCAACTTGGAAATAAGCCAGAAATATAGCACAACTCGCATATAAAACAGATATGGCAACAATAAATTTAAACAACGTCTAAAAGATGCTTTTTATATTTTTTTAAAATAATTTTTTACCATATTTTGTCGCTTGGAATAAGCTATAGGTCGATAAATCGCCATAAACCTAAATTTGAGCTCAAAAATATGAAAATATGAGTTTTTACCGATCAATAAATATACCAAGGATACATATTTGGCTGCAGCCCATTCCTGCTCCTTGGATAACGTTGTTGATAATCAAGCATGGGGTGACAACAAATTTTCGAATTCCTTGCTGGGTGGCATAGGCAGCATAAATTCCTCGGATAAGGACACCGATTGCTAAACAAATAATGATGGACAAAGAGCCGGAATTTTACGATTTTTTCGGGACTTTTAAAATTTTTTCGAGATTTTTAAAATTTCTCCAAAATTTTTCTTACCCCCGGCTCACCCTGTACTATAAACGCTCTATTTTTTCCTGAATCAGGGCCATGAAAGCGTTTTCAAGGTTAACAAATACCCTCCCAAAATTTTGAGTCCTTGATCGGTTGACAAAAAAAGCATAATAAAGGAGACCCCCGCCTTGATCGGTTGGCTAAGATTTTCAAAAAATTTGATCGAAAGACTTCCAAAATTCGTGATCGGTTGACCCCCCCCCCCCAATTNACGGCATACGAGATCGGTCTCGGCATTCCTGCTGAACCGCTCTTCCGATCTCCCCCCCAATTTGGGGGGATTTTTAACGTCTGTTCGGCCATACACGCAATAGATTTCTCGAATTGAAAAACCCTCTAAAGGTTTACTTTGGAAAAAATTTGTTGTTGCTCGAAAAATCAGAAAAGTATCGTTTTCATAATAGCCCTGTAGTTTTGAGTAAGGCTTTAATGTGGAAGGGGGAGGTAACTATGACACACAGAGTTCCCTTCCCCTTGGATCGCCCTGGGGGCCATTTAGTTTTGACTATAGAGAAGTTGGCCATTTTTTCCCAAATATACCTAATAAAAGATCCGAAAACACCAACATCAACACCAAATGATTGTATTGAGTTTTTCGAAGTTTCCGAAATCGTATAAATAAATGAATTATAAACGTATGCCCCACAATAGCAATAACCGCTATAGTTATTCTTGCCACATTTACAACAGTAAGCTCGTCAAAATACGATGGCGAAATATCAAAACTTGGCGTGTCTGTAGTCATCTTTAAGCTTAGAGATCATCCAGATATCACGTTGTCATGTTGGGTGTCAGCTCTCTCCACAAAAAGTTGATAACTCTAGTGCACTTTTGATCAAGTTGGGGGGGAGGGTCTAAAAATCCGAAGAAATTGACAACATATTATCTGAACAGCCCCTTAACACAGGGATACTCTTTCAAAATTCCGATTTATTTGAATGTTTTGGACCATTCTTAACAACTTCCACAAAAAAATTTTTTCAAAAAAAGTGCTATGAGTACTAAATAAACCAGCTTCAAAATCAATTCGACGTAGGTGGGATTCGAACCCTGTACTATTGGACTCGAGGTCGGGAGTACTACCACTGAACCAAGCTCACGATAAAAGGTGGATTTTTAATTTTGTTTATAATTGAAAATGAATTTTTCTTTTACACTTTTTTGAAAACAATTTTTGTGGAAGTTGTTAAGCATGGTCCAAAACACTCAAATAATTAGAATTTTGAAAGAGTATTCCCATGTTAATATAGACTATTACAATATTTTAAAATGAGGTGGGAAAAATATACAAGAACTTTAATGCTTATCGACACCCTGAGAAAAAATCATATTTAACTAATTCAAAAATTCGAATTGAAATTTTTAAAATTCTAAAGAACGTGGGAATGTACGACTAAAAGATGTGCTCTGAGCCGTGTTATATGTTGGGCATCTCCTTCTTATTACGAAACAACTTTGTAACAATCATTTTCATGCTAAATTTTAGAGATTTGACCAAACGATAAGCTAGCTTTATGCATACAAGTCTATAAGAACGTGTGATGCTAGAAAGTTCTTGAATTTTGTAGTTAGTATTTTCTGTTGTTTTACATAATTCTGTTTATTCAAACAAAAGTTCATATTCTGATCTCATAAACAAGACAAAAATAGGTTTGGTAAAAAATAATTATATAGATTTATATTTGGTGCACGGATGTGCTTGTTGATTCAAAGTTTTGTTCAGACTATATAATCATTTAAAGGATGTGTAAAAAATGCATTTTTGTTGATTTTTTGAGACACCCCCCACACACCATCATTGGGACCTGCTAAAGAATAGCTGACTGAAGAAATGGGGGCCACTTTTTTTAAAAACTTCATTTTTCGAAAAAAAGAAACCAAAGTACAAGGTACTCATAGCTTCCGAAAATTTTGTGCCACAAAGTCCAAGGTTACCCCACACACTTTATCTTTTCGGAATTTGTTCTTTCCTTCCACTATTTTTTATCACATCTGATGAAAGCATGGCTTGGCTTCAAAAATATAGTGTAGTCTTGTTACTTTTCGTAAAGAAAAGAAGCATTGGCACAGCGGACAAAAATTAAAAAAGAAGGTAGAAGTTCTTATCAGTTTTGCTAGACAACCTTTGGAATATGAACCGACTTTTTTGGGCATCAGAGGCGTCTTATCCAAAAAATAGATGGTATATAAGCAAGCAGATGTCTTCTAAAAATTCATTCAATCAGTTTAATTCATTCTTCTTCTTCCCTTATACCTTCTACTCTAATCATGCAAAACCTTTTTCTATCCCTTTTCCTTTTCGCTAGCTTCAGCTCGAGTGTTTTTGGAGATTGTACATGGCCCAACAGTACCGATACTGCTAACCATTGGTGGCAAAACCCGAGCAGTATTTTCACCATCTACAGCCTAACTACGACTAATGAGCAAAGCCAGCAAGAATATCCCATCCATCTTGGTGCCCCACTAGTCGCTGTTTTGAATGCTACCAACACTGGACCAGTTATTAGCCAGCTCCAAGAAGACATTGCTCTTGCTGAATGGGACCCAAACAATTGCAAGTGGAACACTTTGCCGACTTTTGGGCTGTTGTAAGTGACTGAAATTAGTCCCAGCCCCTCGCTCTTTTCAAAAACATTTCTTTGAAAAGATCTCCCCCCACGTATGCCCTCTACCCATTTTTACAAATTCGCTTAAATGAAATAAAATCTTAATTTTAGGAACAACTTGAATGGCTGTACAAATGGTATTGCGTGCCCAATTCCACAAGGAAACCAAGTCCTCAAAGTCACCATTGATTTCTCCAAGTTCCAAGCGATTATAGGGCTATTGAAAAACGACGCTCCGTACCAATTGCAGATCACCCTAACGAATAAAGCTACTGGTGACAAGATTGTGGTGACTGCTCAGGCAAGAGCTGAAATTCATTAACATTGTGCTTGTTTGTCATATATTGATGTGTATTATAACAATAAAATCTAAAAAATTTTATATGGAAGATATTTATAGTCAATATAGGGAAAACGATCTTGGCATCTTCTCATGTTTTCAAAAAAAAATCGATTTTCACTAACAAATTCTATTTTTGATAAAAATTCATTTTGTACAAAAATTTGACTCCTTTAAATTCTTTTCCTTCCACAAGAATCGATGCCACTGTCCTCTCACAAATTTCTGGCGTATCATGACACGTCGGCTTACTATAACCGTCCCATTTTTAACATTGACACTGATACCATCACCATCGATATTGGTCGCTGAATGTATACTCCAAGTTGGACTAATAATTCTAAAACTTCGTATAGATCCAGTCCATATTGGATATCTTCTTCCCCGTCGATCAGTATGGCACAAGGCCATACTGCCGTCTTTGTCTATCTAACGTCCTCCTCCTAAATCTGCATACATTGTTGCTATTGGCCTTTTTATAATGACTAACTTGCGATAGAGTCAACAATCTTTCTGTACAAATATTTATTGCTACCCAATATTGAATATATTTTGAGTATTTTTATATATTTAATTAACCAACATTGTAATTATCTTAAAAAAGAATCTAATTTTGAATGTCAAGCTTATTCAACTTTTATATATTAATAATTTTGATTTTCATTTATGCAAATCTTCAAAGTACAAGTTTGGAAGTTTCATCTATTTTTCTACAAAATGAAACGGTTTATGAGGAGCTAGATAAATATAACTTATTGATCGATCGCTATTCTAAAAAGGAAATAAAAGATAAATATAACACTCCACCATTTCAACGAATTGTTGGCGTACGCTTGAACAATGGAGAATTTTATAGTGGCATAATAATTTTTGTAATCTTTTAAACAAACTGGGATCGGGCGCATATAGGAAATGTGTAGTTAATATAACTTTGAATCAGTACAGCAAAATGCCGAAAAGGTGTTGGCAAGGGTCAAAATCATACATTTACAAGGGGTCGGATATACCCATCTGATGCGTCATGATTTTTCCAAGTTGTTTGCGACACTTTTTCCCAAAAAAATTAGAAAATGGCGATTTTTTGGCGAAAAACGGAGGTTGTAAATGTATGGTTAAAATTAAAATAATTTCGCCGATCGACTCAGCTCGCCGAGCGCTCCAAAATGAGTATCCCGAACTTCTGTCTCCGCGCCCTATGCATGAAGGTCGAGCAGGTTAGCTATTCGTTCATGGGTCAAACCCCAAAATCTCATGATATGGTTCTCGTTTTGAAGCGCTCGGCGAGCTGAGTCGATTGGCGATTTTTTTAATTTTGATTTTTGCCTGCACCTTTTCGACATTTTCGTACACCGTACGTCCAGAATCCACTCCTTCAATGAATCAGAGTCGGAGATCGTTTTCAATGTTCGAAAACCGCGCAATCGATTCTCCGCCTAGAACCCCCTCTCCCAGGAAAAGTTTCGGTTTTATAGCGTTTTTGGGGATGTCCCCACTTTTTAACTCATTGAACAGCTTTGACCCTGTAAGCCAAAGTCTAAGCCCTAATTATGCTATGAGACTTTCCGAGCGCCTTAGCACTATTCTCTCTCATCTAGGTTTATTCTAGTAATTTATTTGAGGAATATCAATTATCTGAAAGACCCTTTTCGTGGTCTATTCCTAGATCATTTGTTGATTATGATATTCATGGAATAAAAGGCAATAACAGTGAGCCATTTGAACCCATTTATTTCTATTATGGCTGGTACCTGATTAACGATGTTATAATTAAAATGGAACATCTACGATCTATTTATGAAAATACAACACTGCTCGAACTTCCATCAAAAATACCAGCTAATATTTGTGCGCAAGCTGAACGTTATAATAAAGAAGGAAATCCAAATATAAGATATGGTTTAGAAAAAGTAAATTTGACACTTATTCGGAATGCCCCCTGTGGGGATAAAAAAAAGAATACAAAAAATGGGCGAAATTCACAAAATTCATGTCAAACATTGTAATTTTTAATAAAAATTAGTTAAAAAAGTATTTTCGGCAAATGAATTTTTGTGAATTTAGCCCATTTTTTGTGTTCTTTCTGTTATCCCCGCATGAGAGGCATTCCAAATAAGATTCTAATGTCACCTTATTCGGAATCTCCCTTCCCTGCTGTTTTTTCACCCCCTAAATTGTATAGGGCTACGCCTCGTATTGGCGATGATTAGAAATTTTAAAAACGAGTATTGTCATTCGACTCAGCTCATCGAGACGAGTATATGTTGTAACAAGCGGCGACAGAATCACATGGCCGAGTGGTTAGTGTCCATGGTTGCACAATATAGATCTCGGGTTCGAATATCGCTTCATATTTAACACTCCGCGGATCATATATGATTCTGTAGCATCTGTATACAATATGGTACTAGTTTTACTCGTCTCGTTGAGACGAGTATAATGGCATTAATCGTTTTTAAAATTTTGAGTTTCCGCTAATTTTTACCACAAAAACCGCCATGGCCCGTGGCACTGTTTTTTGTTGCTCAAAATGAGTATTTTTAACTCTCCCAAAAAACTGAAATCTTATATACGCCTCTGATTTTACATTATAGAATGGTTTCCGTCGAGAGTTTGGTCACACGCTAATCTTACCACCACAATCTTCGATTCATACAAATAATTCGAATTTATGGTTTGGTGCAATACGCATTGATTCTGGTATCCAAGAATCCTTTCATATGGAATGTTTTTTCCTTCAAGAATGGGGTTCTATTACATTATTCAGTTTAAGATGTAATGACCAAGACAAACCTATGAAGGAAAGACAACAAATTGTTGCGACTTATTTTAATATTCATCCTTTACAAGTCACTATCAAAGATAAATATAAGGAGCTAAACAATAAAGACATGGTGAAGAAAAATCTATCCTTTAAAGAAACTTCAGACAGCTTCACTTGCCAGATTAAAATAAGAGGTATGAATTTGATAACAAAAAATTATGAGACTGTCTCAAAGAAATGCGTCGTTAGTTTTTGGACAGGATGCCTACATTAAAATTGGGGAAATTTTCTAAATATACGGTCACAACAGTCAAAAATGAAAAAAAAGTTCCGAAAAAATTTTTTGAACAGACTTACACCAATCGACTCAACTCGCCGAATAGATCGAATACCATAACAAGGGGTTCTTCAAACTGAGCCCATGGTCAATCATTTAGAGAAGTTTATGTCAAAGAGGAAAATGTGATTTAAAAATTAGTAGAATATAATATATTTATAAAAATTAATTTAGGCTCAATCGACGAGCTAAAAAGGATTAAACAGATGTTAAAGAAATAAAATTGATTTAAACCATTTTCAATTTGTTATTAGGCTAATAAATAGATATGACAATGTGAATAAAAAATGAAAGCAATTCTTCTATAATTTTCTCCTCACACAAGTAATTGACGCCACTGCCCTCTTACAAATTTCGGGAGTGTCATGACACGTCGGCTTACTAATAACCGTCCCATTTTTAATACTAACGCTGCTGTCGATATTGATCGCTGAATCTACTTCAAGGTGAACCAATAATTCTACAATTTCATATAGATCCGGTTTGGCTTTTATGCCTTCCTCCCCGTCGATTTCTAACACCATACTGCCATCTTTGAAGATCCCGACAGAGGTCTTTTTCGGTGACAAAACGTTTTTTGAGGCTGCTGAATATGATCCAACTCGTCTTGTTGAGAATAAGTCATGTTTTCGTATCAATAATAGACTTTTTTAAATCAGGGGTTTTCAAAGATGAAAGCCAATTTGAAAATCTTGATATTTAGCCATAGAAGTCGATTTATGACGAAATTTCCGATCTTACTATGGTTTTTCTAGGTGGGGAATAGATTACGCAGGGAATTTTTTGAAGACATGAGAAGATGCCAAGAACATTTTCTCTATTTTGACTATAAGTATTCTCCATATGAAATTTTTAAAATTTTATTTTTATAATACGTATCAATATATTACAAACAAGCACTATTTCAATGAATTTCAGCTCTTGCCTGGGCAGTCACTACAATCTTGTCATTAGTAGCTTTATTCGTTAGGGTGATCTGCAATTGATACGGGGCGTCGTTTTTCAATAGGCCGATAATCGCTTGAAACTTGGAGAAATCAATGGTGACTTTGAGGACTTGATTTCCTTGTGGAATTGGGCACGCGATACCATTTGTACAGCCATTCAAGTTGTTCCTAAAATTTTTATTTTGATTTCATTTATGCGAATTTGTAAAAATGGGTAGAGAGCATACGTGGGCAGGGGTCCGAAATGTTTTTGAAAAGAGCGAGAGGGGCGGGTCTAGGTTCAGTCACTTACAACAGCCCAAAAGTCGGCAAAGTATTCCACTTGCAATTGTTTGGGTCCCATTCAACAAGAGCAATATCTTCTTGGAGCTGGCTAATAACTGGTCCATTGTTAGTAGCATTCAAAACAGCGACTAGCGGGGCACCAAGATGAATAGGATATTCTTGCTGGCCTTGCTCATTGGTCGTAGTTAGGCTGTAGATCGTAAAAATACTGCTCGGGTTAAGCCACCAATGGTTAGCAGTATCAGTACTGTTGGGCCACGTACAATCTCCAAAAACACTCGAGCTGAGGCTAGCGAAAAGGAAGAGGGATAGAAAAAGTTTTTGCATAATGATAGTAGAAGGGAAAAGAGAAGCTGAACTAAACCGATTGAATGATTTTTTAGAAGACATTTGTATGCTTATATACTGTCCATTTCTGGATAATAACTCTACTGAACACAACAAGATCAGTTCATATTTCAAAGGTTGTCGAGTAAAAATTGATAAGAACTTCTACCTTATTTTTTAAAGCAAAGTCATGCTATCATCACATGTGATAAAAAAATAGTAGAAGGAGAGAACAAATTCAAAAAAGTAAAGTGTGTGGGATAACATTGGACTTTGTGGCTTAAAATTTTCGGAAGCTTGGAGTACCTTGTACAGGTTGTTTTTTTGATTCCTCCCACATTTCAAAATGGCGCCAAAAATCGTGTTTAAATCCGTTTCCGTCGCCCGATGGCTCATTCGATAGCCCTAATAACGGGATTTTTTTACGATAAAAAAATATTGCGAAAAAATTTTATTTTCGATTTTTTAACCCAAAAATAGTGAAAAATAGGTTTTGAAAATTGTGACCCCATTTCAAAAATTCACCAAAAATCAAGTTTAAATCCAATTCAGTCGCCCAATAGCTAATTCGAAAGCCCCAATCACGGGATTTTTTTAGAAAAAAAAATTATTGAAAAAAAAATTTTTTTCAATTTTTTATCCCAAAAATAGAAAAATCACGTTTTTTTAAAAAATTAAAATTGCTCCCACATTTTAAAAATTCGCCAAAAATCAAGTTTAAATCCAATTCTGATGATCCATAGCTCAATTGATAGCTCATACGACCGGATTTATCATAAAAATAAAATTATCGAAAAAAAAATTTTTTTCGAATTTTTAGCCCACAAATAGGGGTAAAAAT